>JANSTT010018864.1:0-12748 GCA_026745375.1 Platyura marginata | reverse complement strand
CTTCATCTGTATCTTCCCAACGTTTTTGGTAGTTATCGTTTTCTTCAAAATAAGTATGTCCAAGCTTAATCGTTGTTATGAGCTTATTATTAAGTCTGGTCGCTTCTTCGGCTAGCGACCTCTTTGCATCGATCTCGATTCTTGAGCAACGCAAATATCTCACTCTATTCTAAAATGAAAATACAGGAATGGATTCAGACAGGACAGGACAGATAGAGAAGCTTTTATATGAATTACAAATAAGCTTAAATAATAATAATAATAACAACATCGATGAATACAAATAGTTTAACAACATGGAACAAACCAAAGGGGGTCGTTACACTATCAATGACTCAAAAACCCATTTAAATTGATACTTATTTTTTTCATTTTGTAAATACCCTCATCCCTACTTGAATCCTCATACTATTTTTCTTTTTTTTTTGGAAAGATCCAAAACCAGACTCAACATTGTTAATTGTACAAATTTGATTACCGGTCGAAAACTATTAAATTAAAAACTCATCGTATGTAATTGAGTAATTACAAAAATTCACTTTGAGCTGATGTTGTATGATTGAGTTTGATCGAATCGAAAATGAGACAAAAATATTTTTTTGTACGAGCCACGTCTCGACTCGGAGAGGACGATGGCTCAATTTGAAGTTGACTCAGTGTGGATTTTTTTCAATTATTCTCGCCTTCTCTACTAAAAAACCCAGGCTCGTTGGGCATCACGTTGGGCAAAGAAATATTTAATTTTTACTTTACTTTAATTTTATTTAAATTTTAATTAATTTAACAGGAATGAGGGAAAAGAAAGGTTTCAATTTACTTAGCTGGGTTAGATTCCAAATTTTCTGAGTAGCCATGGAACGTAAACGTGAATATGAGCGTATACCAATTCTTCCTTCTTTTTATTGGTGTTTCCGACTTCCATATTGTTGTGAATGTTTCTTCTTCTTGTTCCTTCACTGTTTTATTTTTAATCACTGTCTCTATTTGTAAATGATTAAATATATAAATTTATTTGCTACTTCGGCGGATAGTACAACTTTTTAGGTTGATGCCAATTTAGATATTAATTTAACAATAATTTAATAGAAACAAAGGAAACACGGAACGACCATTGACGACATTGCAACTTCTCAGACTTCTATTTGAGTAAAATAAAATATTTTTTCGGCATTGTTATAGCGAAAAGATATATTCAACAATATTGCACATAATACCGAATAGAAAAAAAAAATTGATAAAAGCCGTTTATGTAGACAAATGAAATTTTAAGATACTTTTCCAACGTCTTTTAAATTCGGAAGAAAGGTTAGGTAGGTGGTGCCTTACCATGTACCCACTAAACTAAATTGTCAAGGAAAACCTTTTGCCAATTTAAAAAAATTACCACTTTAAAGCGTTTTATTGAACAGAACAATTTATTTTTCCAATTGAAAAAGCCACCTTATCTGTTTATTGTATACCTATTTTTATTCAATAAAATGAAATTGAATTTTCCATTTTTCTAGAATAGAAACTTTTTTTTTTTTTTTTTAAGTCAAGCGGAAAAGTAATTTCGTCTGTTTATATGACAGTATCCGGGATATTTTGGCCTAATAACCTTATCCATATAATGTGTATGATATCTTATTCAATCTCAATTTTCAACAACCCCTTTATTTCCAATATTCTAATATAATAAAGTTGAATTGCTCCGCTATGCTTCCATAATACAGACGAAAATTAGTTTATACGTATCAAAATACAGTAAATGTGTACCTACTACCCCCCCCCCCCCGCCATCTTCATATACATACAATATATGTATATATTAATATTAGTAAGAGAGTATACACTTATGTATAAATATAACAACATCAAACTGAATGGAGTGGGGGTGGGGGAGATGTAGAAAATTGCCACCCGTCCAATGAAGAAGAAGAAGAAGACGAAGCACAAGACGACGAAGATGATGTTGAAGACGAACAAGAGAAAGTTAAAATATTCTTGTTTTTCCCAGACTAAAGTACACAAAATCTATATATTAAAAGCCTCTCCAAGAATGTTTTACGCGTCACAGACACATAATACCCAACCATATAGACGCATATTGAAACAAGAAAACATCAACTCCATGTTCTTCGCATAAGTTGTGTCGTTGTAGACCTAATCTATAGCGGTTATGACAACCGGCAGGGGGTATTTTAAACCTTTTGAAACTACCCAAGGGAAGCGTGCAAGATAAGATAACACAATCCAAACACTTATACAGTTCCTCCTCCACCAATTTAAGTGTGCTGCTACATGTCTATGCTATGTTTTCGCCCCCCTTGGTGTATTGTATTAGGTATATAAGTATGGTTCGGGTTTTAGCTATAAGTATAACACAGTAGCTATCTAGGTATGTATACGTAGAGTATAGAAGAGTATAGAGAGCATCAACGTCGTATATACATACGTACAAGTATACGGAAAAACATAATATCCATACATAGTTACATATACATATGTACATCTATCCATACATAGGAATATCTGAAAATGCATGAGGTGTTTTCATCCCTTAAGCAATTGCGTGACTTAAATTTGTAAAATCTCTTGTGAGTTATTAGTTTGAAACTTAAGAAAATTTTTGGTGAAAATTTTCAAAGTTGATTTAATCAAATCAAAAATAATATGACGTCTGGGTATACATTATTAATATATACAATGCCAATAACATAGGCATATACAACATACATACATATACATACATATATATATAGTTCATATACAAAATCTTAGATTTCATGGGAACAGAAAAAGGTGTGTGTTAATTGAAAAATAGGATTTGCCTAAGGGAACATATAGATAACTAGATAGAGTGAAAAGAAAAGGCGCCATTGGAACAAACTTTAAAAAGAAAATATCACTTCCTTTTTATAGACAGACAGATATACTCGTATGTATGTAGGTGGGGTAGACATAAAGAATAGAATTAAAAGGAGACAATTATTTTTGGAGGATCAGTATTTGTTTTCTTAGCGTTAACGTTCAACATCGTACATATTGTTAAGGTTTGTAAGTTCGATAATACTCTCATAATCAATAAATATCTTTTGGTGTTGGGGTTTCAAAGTCAATGTGCCGCTACTGTGTTATAAGTACTCAGAACGTTAATCTCGTACTATTTCTGTATAATAATAATAATAATTTATGGGGATGGGGATAATTGTTTTTGCAAGCACTAAATTATTCCTTAAACCAGTAAAGAAGGAATAATTGGCTACGTCGAATGTACCCGTATGAGCATTTGTTTGTTATCTATGACTTTGTCCGTGTATATTTTGTCTGTACAACAAAGAAATATTGAGTAAATTGAATATAAATGATGAAAAACCTTAGAAATAACATAAAATTGATTATAGCGCCATAACGATTGGTCATGGAACTTATTGGTCTATAAATGAAATCTTAATTTTTGTATTCTCTATAATTTTTGTTATATTCATTTTTTTCATAAACCAAACATTTTTTGAGTAAATGATTGCAGCGCCATAACGGTATGTCATGGAACTTTCTGGTCTATGAATGAAATTTTTATTTTTGTCTTCTCTGTAATTGTTGTCATATTCATTTTTTCTACATTTCGACTACCTTTTGAGTAAATTAATGGTTTATATCAAAATAAGGTGGACACTGTACCACAGTCTCCCCTATATTTTGTCCAATTTGCTTCAAAAATAATGGAGATGTTACTTTAGGACTACATAATAAACTGTCAAAATTTTAGCTTTCTAGCTTCAGTCGTTTAGCCGGAATCTTGATCACGGACAGACGGACGGACATGCATATTACGAATTAGAATTACGCGTTACAAACTACGTACCAAAGTTATAATACCCTTCGATTAACATCATACCATCATACGGGTATAATAATGCCGAAGAAATTTATAGTCAAAATATTCTTATTTTTTTTGTTAATTTTCCGCAATGATTTTTCTTGACTGCATCAAGTAAAGAAATTACGATTCTTTTGAGCCATTTAGCATTGGTAATAGGTAGATAATAATTCTTGTAGAAAATATTATATAGGATTGACTTACAAATTTTAATTGTTAATTGAATAAAAATTCTCTTCTCAATATAAGTTACTTACAGTACTCAGAACGTGTGTTCTTAAACGTTGTGTTAATATGCGAAATGAAAAACGTTGCGAGGAATAAATTTTCACAATTTTTTTCACTTTAAATATAATTGCATCATTATAAAAGCAGACAAATCCGCTTACATATAATTATAATATTGTATATACATATATATTTATATGTGTGTATACATAAAAGCTTGTACAACAGGCACAAATAAGGGGGGAAGAGGCAAAAGCCCGTCCCGTCATATTAAATAGAAATTACACGTTTTTAATGTCTGCCAACGATATACCAATAGGGTAATTATGTAAAATTGTGGTTTACTTTACTCTAAAATTTAAGTCATAAGTATCTGAAGGGAGTAAATCATTTTGGGATACATTTCACGGTTCGAGTTGCCTAGTTTTTAGGGGCTATGGACGTAAAAATTGAATCGCTTAAGTTTCTAAAAAGAAACACCATTTACCTTCATGGTTTTAGTTCTAATGATTCCAATGGGACAATATCATCTTCGCAGCTTTGAAGTTTGCAGTGATTTGAGTTTTCTTCCAATAATTTGTGTATTCAATTGTGGATGAAAAGGCGTTTTATTGCGTTATTTCTCGGGTTGGATTCTTTTTTCAAATGGTTGTTCGCTACACTATGGTGCAGCATAAAGGTGACCACGTTTATAACTAGACTGGAGGCTTTGAAAAACTTTTCTTTCTTTCCTATGGCGGGGCGCGTTTTGCCTGCTCCACTGTTCGTCTCCAGGTATCTCGTCTCTGAGCATGGTTTCATCAGCCGCTCACTCCCAATTTTTTTGCATCATTTTCGATGCCATCTCGCTCGGGGTCGACCTCTGCTTCTGTCACCTTGGGGTCGTACTGCAAATATTCGACTTTGAGGCTGATGTACGTTCATTCTAGCCAAATGGCCAATCAATCTGAGCCTCTGTGCTTTTATAAATCGTATTTTGAAAAACACAACTGATAAAAAAGACAGCCAAATGTTTGCTTTATTATCATATCTTCTAGAAACCACGACGAACCATCCGAATTTGCTCCTTTTCAGCAACTATTTGGATCTTAACTCAAACGGAATGTATTTTTGTATTGAAATGCACTGGATTCGTTTAAGTATTCAAATTTAAGTTGAGCTTTAAATAATTATATGATTGAACTGATTCTTTAGTGGTTTTCGTTTTGTTCATGGGATTATGTGTGATTACACCAATGAGGGCCCCCACCAAAAAAGTTCTCTGTTCACGCCTGTTGATATGCATATATATGAACATTATATACAGTACACATATTTACTAAAAGCTTTAAGCCTAAAAACTTTAATAGATATATATATATATTTATATACACTCACATATATATGTATGTATAGCTTTCATCTTTAGAAATGTATGCGTTAACGTTTGGATGTTCAAAGCTTTTACATAGAAATGTACAATATACAATATATGTATGTAGGTACATAAGGTTCAAGTTCCGCATTTGTGCATATGAATGTGCAAGTAAATTTATTCTATTGCTTCGTTACAGAGGAACGACTTTTCCACATATTAAAGTTACATAGAAATCCATTATCCGAAAATCTGCCACAAAATAAATCTATTTCTCATGCACATCCTTAATACCTATCTACTTTCGAACATTTCAAGATTTCAGCATAATAAATCTTTGAATCGTCTCAAGTAGGTATACGCACCAGCAGATGTCTTCAATTCGTGTGCCGTTATGTACAGACACATAAGTATATATGTATAAATGCAATTTTTGCTATCTGAAAGAAGTGATTATATACTGACTATGTATAACAGAAAAATATTTTAATGTGGGTAATCTCAAAGTTTTCTCCATTTTTTTCTTCTTCTATTTTTCGTTGTTAAAAATTCATTTCGTAGACAAAGTTTTTCCACCGGTTCCCAGACATGATAGAAATAAAAAAAAAAAAAAATGATGATGCAATTACTTGTTGTGTCCGTAATTTTCGTATATAAAATTGTCATATAAAGGGACACCTACCTATAGACAAAAAAAAAGAAAAAAAAGAAGAAAAATAAGAAAAGCTCTTTTAACATTTTATTGCAATGTCTTTGAAGAGCTGCAAGCGCGCACCAATAGTAAAAGGATATTAAAATGGTTTCCGGTGAAGTGATTTGTTATTTGGAAACAAAAAGAAAAAAAACAAAAAACAGAAGAAGTTCGAATATTTCATTAAATACGTTTTGGTGAACTATAAATTTATTTGAATCACTATTGTTACGTATTTGAAGGCGATATTTAGAACGTCACTAGCTGCATATTCCAATAAATGGGATATTTCGAAAGCCTCATGTAGATATAATTGAATTCTTATTTTTTTTTTGGAATACCATCGTGTTTTTCGTTTTTCGAGATTGTTTTTTTCTTTTGTTATTTTCTTGTATTTTTTTTGATAAAGTTAATTGTAGGTTTATTCGAACTTTTTCGCCAATTAAAGAAATACATATTTATTTTTTAGTTTTCTAAGATTTGGAAATTAAAAAAAAAAAAACAGTTTTTCTCAGAAAGTGACAAATTTGGGCTGCTCGATTTTAATTCCTCACATAAAAGACTATCCAACATTTCATCTCCATGACAACCCCTTGACTATTCCCGTTCATTTCAAATTTTGTATCTGGTTAAATTTTATTTTTCCTATAAACTTCAGGGTATTTTATAATTGGCCACAGTTCATTCATTTTTTATAATATTTCATATTGTTTTTTTTTTTTTTTATTTTAAGGCAGAAACCTTTTAACTCTAATCTAAACAATACTTATACATTTTAAATGAAGTTTTGAATATGCGAAAAAAAATCCAAAAAATGTATAAATTTTTCGTTTCATTTCAAATTTGGTAGGTTGACTTTGTAGACACGTGTCACTTATTTAAAAATGGTGAATATTTATAAAAAAATTGTTTGCCTTATACTTTATGTTATTCTGTTTTTTGGAAAAATTGATTTTTGATTGGGTGTTAAGCTATTTGATAAATACCCATTATAAAATTAGAACCTTCGATTATTGATATCCTTTGATTCAAACATTTTGTTGTAAAATGCTCAAGAATTCTATTTTTTGAAATATATTCGAGAATAGCTGCCAACTAGAGAATTTACAAGAATTTTCTTATTTAAAAGAATTTAGCAGAAAAAAATTGCTTTTGCTTCATACTGTAGGATAAAATATAAAACAGAAACTTTGATTTCATGTAGAAATTTTCAAAAAAATTTTCGCATTTTTTCCTATTTTCTTCACGAATTGGGAAGTTTTGCAACAACAAAGCACATCTCTCGTTCGCTCGTTAACACAATAACTCAAGAAGAAGCTTGATTTTTTTTTTGATTGATTAAAATATGTCTGTGGCGTTTGGGCAAAATCCTCCCACCCTTTCAGCCTCCCCTATACATTTTTTTTTTTTTGAAAACAAGGTTTTGTCATACTGAACAATAAAATTTCAAAAAAAATTATAAATACGAAAACAGTTTTTATTTGTAGTAGGGCATATTAACAGATTATAGCAATTTGTTAACCCTTATAGAACCCCTCATAGTAAAATTCAATAAAATGGCATTTTTCTCACAATTGTTATATGAAATTTGGAAAAAATTGTAAATACAAAAATGTTTTTCTTCTTTGTGTTGCATAAAGGAAGGTTACCATTATTGATCCACCGTTAACCCATATAGGACCCACAATACTAAATTAATGTAAAATAGCCATTTTATCACAATTCTTATATGCAATTGAAAAGGAGGAAAGGAAGAAGAAGGGGAAATGATGGGGAAGGGTAGGGGAAGGGGAAGTGATGGGGGTAGTTTATTATGGAAGCCGTGTTAGCTTTACATACATAGCAGGCTCTGTTCTTTTGTTATGTTCTAGTTTTTATTTTGACTAAGTTTGAATTAGAGAAATTTTGATTTTTTTGTTTTCTATGATTTTGTCCATATCCATTTTTTCCCCACTCCGACTAAATATTATCTAAAATTATAAAAAAACTTATTTTTTATTTCAAATATCAAAAATTCTCACTTAAAATAAGAAAATTCTCGATAATTTTACAAAACTATACTTACATGTTATAAAAAGTTTCATTACGAAACCGCACCATAACCTCATTTAATGAAAGCAAAAATCTATTTACTATACTATAGTGAGTTGAAGTATCATTGATATTTATGGATTTTATTATAATCTAGAGAAATTGAATAAACAATCTATTTGCTTCTATAATATATTAATCTCATTGGTATCATTCAAATATCAGGGCATATTCATTTATAGTCACATCGTTGATATATGAGGAGAGGATAATAATGAAAAAAAAAAAAAAAAATAGATAAATAAATAATTAATCGTAAACAAATGCAGAAAATGGATAAAATATATGCGTCAGTTGTGCTTTATTGTTACTTTTGTTTATTTGAGGCTACACAGAAGCATTTGGTAACAGTAGAATTCATCATTTCATATATAGAAATGTGCAAACTAATAAATCACTTAAAACGAATAACCGTCCAGCTATTATATTATATAGGAATGATGCATTCATAGTACGGCTGCTGCGGCTATCTGCTATTCATGTGCAATATTTGATGTTTGGATGTTATTGTTGACTCACTAGCTATAAATCGAATAATTCTAATTGTTTAGTGCGGCATTATTGCTAAGTGCTATGTATATCTGCATAATTCATTGTTTTAATGGACATCTACATTGCTATTTTGAAGATTTATACGATGATGCTATGAGAAGTTTGCTTTCCGATATGGATTTACTATAGAATAATTTCGTTTATATCGTGCAGAAAATGTAGAGAATAGATTCGGATAATTGAATTTCTATTTATACTATTTTGGTTAAAATGTCACTGAATTTTTTTTGTCTATTTTGCGTTTTTTTAATTTAAGGCGTAAAAAAGTGTGCAGCAATAAAACAATGAGAAAAAACAAGTTAGCTATGGAAAAAAATCTCGTTCTCCTTACTTATTTTATGTTATGTTGTCATTCAGAAGTCCATTACGGCACACAGTGGGTTTTGTTTAATTTCATAGGAGCTTTTTTTTAGGATTAGCGTTTTTTTGAAAACCATAGGGGAGGAGTGCTATAAAGAAGGCATTTTTTTGAAATTTATATATTTACCGCAGTAATTAAATTTTTATAACCAAACTTACAGATTTTTCATGAGTTTTTTTATAAAGCTTACAGCGTGTCCATTTTATAGCTAAGCCTGCCATGTTGATGTAGACAAAGGGCTTTTTTTTGCAATACAATAAAACATTGATTTTGACTATATTGCAATATTTATTAAATTTAGGATTTTATTTTTATCATTCGAGTTCCCTAAATCAGAGGCAGATTTTGGCCCTTTTTGAACAATATTCAATCGTTTAATATTGAATTTTAAAACAGTTGCCCGAATTGAAATTTTTTTTTAAAAAAAAAAAACATCCAGTCACTGCTCTATATAAGTATACATCATATCTCCAGAAATAGGAACTTTGTCAGTCTTTTTTCAGGTATTTGTGACCCAATATATTACTAAAAGTTACAAAATGCCACTGTTTTTTTTTTTTAATTTTATGGCATTATAACAAATGTTTGGTTATGTCTACTCAATTATAAAATATACGAGTTTTTAATCAATTTATGAAGATTTCAAGTGTCTTTTATAGAATTTCACATGAATTTTAATTTTACACATTTACTAATCTGCAGATTCTGCGAGAAACTGCCTGAAACGACTGAGCATTTACTATGTGACTGCCTAACCGTATCGGAAAAGAGACAATAGACGCTAGGAAGCCGTTTGGTGAACTTATCGGAAATTCGTGACGCACCTTAGTCAACCATCCTAAGGTTCATTGATCTCGTTGGAATGGTAGCCAAGGGGCCCCTTACGTGAGGGATGTCTAATGGGTTCATCGAAGGCCTAGGAATATTCGGGCGTTATCTACACTAACTAACTACTATGGAATGGTGAAAAATGGCTTCAAATTCCGGCCATTACCACAAAAGGTAAATGCATTTATTACCTTATGCACAATAACAATTGTGCTAAGTTGGGACATTATTTAATTTCCACTATTTCTGATCGAGAACAATAGTTATACGAGTACATCTACAAATTTAATAAACTTAGCTATTGAAAAGTACCTACATACATACATAAATTAGAACAAATGTACAAACAATTTTTGTTTTTTTTTCGAAAACAAAGTCTCATATAGATTGCTATGGGATTCAATTAGCATAGAGATTTAACCATCGACATAAATAACGAGTGCTAAAACATTATTATGTATAACAACGATTGCAATTTTGTTTTTGTTTTTTATTTTTGTTTTTTTTTGTTTTCCTCATTCCATTCTAATTGAAACCATAAAAAAGTTTTGCAATTTCACATTACGTCTCCCCTCTCACCAAAAGCAACCGACCTCCCCTACACCTTTGAACCGTTGAACGCACGAAAACTAATTTTAAAGTTTAAACAGCTTCAGTGCTCGTACAGAGAGAGAGAAAACGTTGATTTATAAATTCTAGTTTTTATTTCCCTCGGAAAAGCGTCTGTTATTGCAATGGAATGTAGTTAATGGAATTTATAGTTGTCATCTAGCAGCATAAATGTCTTGAGTTTTCGGTAAAACTTTTTGCGTTTTGTTTTTATGGTTGCTGCTGCTGTTTATGCCGAGTACTTGTATACCTTTATCTAGTGTATAGAACACAGTATATACCTACATACACATATACAATATACATACATACATACATACGTTTTGTGTATTACTATGGTTGGAACATTTTCGTTTCTTATATTATTTTGTTGTGTTTTTGCTCTTTTTTTTCACAATTTCCACTTCCAGTTCGACATTAAAATTCTTGAAAATAAGGTGCAGAGTTTTCTAGCTACCGTCAACTTCAATAAATATCCTTTGTTATTATCATAGAGAATATAAATTGAGCTAGGCTTCGTATATTTAATATACAGATATATATATATATATACAGGAAATTGATAATCGATAGTATATTATCGTTAAATTTTCATAATAAATTTTACATCAGGTCGATCTAATTAACTATGCATTATGATTATTTTATCAATTACCGCAATGGCTTTTAAATATGAGCAAGAAACTATATACATAGAACGTTTTGTATTGATTTTAAGCAAGGTGTGGTTAGATTTGTGATGAGTAAGTTGTAAAAAAAAAGGACTGCTGCTAGAGTTTAGAGTTTTTTGTTGTCGAAAAATTTTGGTAACTATTTAACGATCATATATGCGGTTTCTCCAATGGGTATCAATAACGTTTTCTGACTCTGATTAAGGGAGGCGGGAGCAATTAAAGTTAAAATTGTTGTTGTAATTTTCCCGAAAATATAAATCAGTGATGGGCACACGCGCACAATAAATTTACGTTAAAAAATACAGGGGCAATGGTCTACACTGGAAAAATGTCATGATTAATACATTTTTTTTTGTTTTTTTAAATAAATTTGCATTATTCTTAGACACAATCTTGATTTTGATGGGAGTGTGATTTTTTATGAATCACCTATACTGCGGTCTTTATTTAGGCCAATTATATAATGCTCCAGTTACATTTATTTCAATTGATCTAACATTTTTTTTTTTGTTGGGAAAATGCAGCACTTAAGGTGTTCTTACAAATGCTCGCTATTTAAGCAATTCTATTTTTTGGAACGCTTCAAAGGCAACCACTAAATCCACTGAGTCATTTGATCGGTTTAGACATACATACAAATGTATCTTGGTCTATGGTTTAATACTCCATGGACCATGGAGTATTGATTTTCACAATTTTTCTTTATCAATAAAAATCTATTAGTTAAGGTATAATTTTCTTTCTGAAAAAGGATGATAAAAATCCATTTTGATAATTTTGATGACAATTTATGCACAAAAAAAATTTATCGATCAGATAATAATTTGAAGATATTTTAACTCAATTTAATTCCTATCTAGCCGATTTTCTTGTCAGCTAGTGGGGAGGTTGTGGTACCCAATTTTAATATAAACCATTTATTTATTCGATCGATAGTTGTAATGTACTTAGCAGCAAAAGCTACGCGGCTTCCACACTGAACTAATTTTTCCTTCATTTTTCAAACCTTTCCCCAACCTTCTCTCATACTTCCTCCACAATTCTCTCACCCTTTTCCATCCTTTCCCTACAAAAATTCAAAAAACTATACAATAAAAAGTGTTTTTCGAAAAATTTGTATGGGAAGGGGTCGATGGAATTTGTCGATTTTACCAAAAAATACCAAAAATAAAACGCAACTGCCAAAATTTCAAGTCACTAGCTCAACGCGTTCGAAAGTTAGCGTGTATACAACCGAACGAGCGAGCGAGCAAATGTGACTAACAACATTTTTATTGCAGTTTTACGATTAAAAATTTCTAATACGTAACAGAAACAATTTGCAAAAAAAAATAAAAAATGAAACCAAGGGCTTCTACTTTAAATTTTTTATACAGTATGGAAGCAAAATGAATATAATAACAATTATAGAGAATACAAAAATGAAGTAAGTAAGTAAGTAAGTTCATTTATTAATATATATACAAAGATCGTTGATCTTAAATTTATAGTATATACATAC
>JANSTT010018863.1:0-12748 GCA_026745375.1 Platyura marginata | reverse complement strand
ATTACCTTAAAACCAGCACTATTTGTTGTTGAACAATGATAATCATCGACGTTGGCATATAACATAACCGATAATCCCATATGACTGCCAGAACCTGATATTAATTATATAAATAATTTTTTTTAATTTACATAATCTGACTATACCTGCTGCAGATCTAGGATATGTGTTAACTCTAGAATGTTTTGCAAATCCGTTTTCGGGAGTCCAATCAATTGGAATGAAATGACTATCATCTCGTTCTGCATCAATTTCATCATGTCCACTAGAATTATGGTGGTTAGAACATTTATGTTATCCGTATAAATATATATTGTAGATCGTAGATACATATACATACATTTATGTCTATATCTCTAGATCAATGAATATAATATATATAGCTAGTTTTAGATTCTCTATTTTATTTACTCACTCATAACTTTGAAGTAAATACTTTGGATGAACTAGATTAAAAATGCAACAGAGTCCCTCATCGGTAAGTACAACATTGAAAAGTGTCATACATTTATCAGTTACAGTACCATAGCGACAAGATAGTAGCATTTCTTTACATGGTTGTGATACCTATGAAATTAGTCTTAACAATTTTCAACAAATATCTACTTGGATTAAAAAAATTACATTTAATACAAAATCTCGAAATTTTGACCAACTCGCTGTATATTTGCTTGTATTGTTCTGAGATAAGGCTGTGAAATTCACTTTTTTTAAGCATAAACTCTGTAGAAGGGATTCTTCGAAACTATCATTTCCAAAGTTTTTTACCACACTTTCTCTTGCCTTATTCATATTACAAATTGTTACTGCTGGAAATGGTATATCCCGTATCGATGTTGCTACCGCATTTAATGCCACAATTACTGGGGATGCAGTCCATTTTTGCCAAATATTTGAAATGAAATATACGGTTAAAATAAATACAACAACAAATGCAAGACCAAAGAATACCCTGCAAGAAAATTAATTTAAATAATAGAGTAAAAGATATCTTTTACAGAGACGAATATTAAAATGTTTGTTTAAATCATAACGGGAGGGTTTTTTTTTAAATTATTGGTCATTTTACTATAAAAAACAAAATTGAGAATACAAACCTCTCAAAAATTGATATTGTTCCATCACCAACATATTTTAGTCCATGTAATGTTGAATTTAGCAAGTATTGTTTCAAATTTCCTTCATAACGAGATTGATTTGATTTTAAGTCTTTTTCCATAATCTTATCCTGATCACCGATATTTACCATCGCAACATTTTTAAATTTTCTGGCGTTCATTGTTGAAAATGTAGTGGTACTTTCGTGAATGGGTAAAACTGCTTGTTTTTGCATTTTTAATAGTCTTTTAATATAATCCAAAGTGTTTGTTCAATCAGTTGGTGTAATTTTAAGTAAATTATTTATGCACCTATGTGAATGATAATCAAATACAAATAATGTATAAACGCCTACAAAATGTAATTCCAGGTTTTTCTTTTAATTAAAAATAGAAAATTGTTATTCCATGGAATAAAATTTTTTTGTTTTCTTTTTATCGTGCATAACTAGTTGAATTTGAATCACCACAATTTGAAACCGAAACGATTTCGCATCTTGTTATAGCTCTAAAGCAGTGGTGGCAAACCTATGACACGCGTGTCATAAGTGACCCGCCAATACACTTTTGGTGACACACATCGAAAAAATACAATTTTTTTTTATATAAAACATTCTCACAAAGTATAGTAAATATTATCAAAATGTAATTTAAATAACGTATTTATTCATTCAAAGAAAGGTGAGTAAAGAAAATCACATCGCCAGTGCGCTCAGCAGAAATAATTTTTTGCAAAGGTAGTAGATTCAATCCATAGATATTGCTCAACGAGACATTCTACGTTTGTTTTATATCAAAATCCTCATATATTTTATGTGCAAATATCAAAAAAAATTAACGATATTTCAATGTGACACGATACCCTAAGCTAGATTTTTATCAAATTTTAACGCACCGAGATTTTAAAGTTAAGTTATGTATAAATAAGAATTATTATCAGTGTACTAGAATATCTATTTCCTTCTATTCCTCACTTAATTTTCAAATACTTTAATTAGGGGGCAAATGTTTCCGAAAAACTCTACAAACTTCCAAAAAATCGTTGCCTAAGTAACATTGTTTCCATTTTAATTTAAGAAAGTATTTTTTTAATCCCATTATCAAACGACAATATAATTCCATGGTTAATTGTAATTATTCAAAAGAATTTGTTGCGTGATAGGAATAAACTTAGATTATATGGACATACTCGTATATTTACATATAGTCTAAAGAGGTAAATATGATTTACTCTTTTTTCTGCATACCCATACACCATATATATATCATTACAGTTCTTAAAATGTAATTGTTAAATATGTACTATAGAATAGACTATAGTATATAGACATAGAGTATAATATAAAGGTTTGCTATCAAATTGAAATAGGTTTTTAAACAAATTTATGAAAATTATAGATACGATGATTTTATGAAAAAAATGTCGATATTACCAATGTCATTTATGTAGATATGTAAATACTATACTATACCCAAAGGATTTATTATAATTATGTAAAGTAAATAGTTCTACTGGTAAATTTTGAAATTGTGCAATCGTGATATTAACAATCTGAATGGTTTTAACTTGAATATTATTAGTTTCCGGTGGAAAAGTAAGGAGTAATTAAATGTGAATTCCTTGGAAAATTTCAATTATACGTACATTAATTAAATTGTTTTGATTGGCAGTAAAATCATTTTATTGAATTTGGCGTAGATGTAGATGGTAAGGATAATCACGAAAGATAAATTATCCAACTAAATAAGTTAATGATTAATAGCATTGTCTAGAATATTAAAGTTTACCATTTTTTTCCTTAATATTGTTGTTTTTTTCGTGAACATTTTACCTATTCCTTTATTATTAAAATAAATAAAATTAAAAACAAATTATATCATTATTCTAATTACTGTTTTTATTATTTATTTTTTTTATAAAACATTTTTCATACACAGTCTTTTTATCACTCATACACACACTAAATATCAGTCAAAATATTGTGGATCTTGCGCTGTGGTGAAAAGGTCTTTATGTTAAATGTTTATATCCACAATTATTTCATCAAAATGAATTGAATGAAGTTTGGTGAAGACGACGAACAAATAATTCGCAGAATGAATTATTTCTATCTTTTTTTAAATTTTTTGATTATTTTTCTTGGAAAAATTTACAAAAAAAATTGTAATAAATAAACCACTCTTATGTAAAATTAATTAATCTACAATTCATCCTTGAGATCATCTTCGCCACCAGCGGGTGGTGGTGGAGCACCGCCTTGTCCCTGATACAATTTAGCTATAATTGGTTGTACAACATCTTCCAATTCTTTCTTTTGTTTATTGAAATCGGCTGGTTCAGCATCTTGGTTTTCTTCGAGCCACTTAATCTTTGCATCAATAGCTTCTTCCATTTTTACTTTTTCAGCTTCAGACACCTTTGAACCTAATTTCTCCTTATCGCTTAGCTGATTCTTTAAACTATATGCATAGCTTTCCAATTCATTACGTGATTCTACACGTTCTTTTAGTTTCTTATCTTCATCGGCAAACTTTTCAGCATCCCTTATCATTCGATCAATATCCTCTGGTGTTAAACGATTTTGATCATTTGTGATAACGATTTTTTCACGGTGACCAGTACCCTTGTCTTCAGCCGTTACCTGAAGAATACCGTTTGCATCGATTTCAAATGAAACTTCAATTTGGGGAATGCCTCTTGGTGCTGGTGGTACACCAGTTAGATCAAATTTACCTAACATATGATTGTCTTTTGTCATCGGTCTCTCTCCTTCGTATACCTGAATTGTTACTGTGTGTTGGTTGTCACTGGCTGTTGAGAAGATTTGTGATTTCTTTGTTGGAATTACAGTATTTCTAGGAATCAATTTTGTCATCACACCGCCAACAGTTTCAATACCCAGAGTTAACGGGCAGACATCTAATAATACAATAGCATCAGTGTCTTGTTCCCCGGATAAAACACCAGCCTGAACAGCGGCACCATAAGCAACAGCTTCGTCGGGATTAATGCCACGAGATGGTTCCTTACCACCGAAGTAATCTCTGACTAATTGTTGTACCTTTGGAATACGGGTAGAACCACCAACGAGAACAATTTCATCGACATCCTTTTTATTCATATCAGCATCTTCCAAAACTTTTTGTACTGGTTTCAATGTTGATCGGAATAAATCCATGTTTAATTCTTCAAACTTAGCACGAGTCAATGTTTCAGAGAAATCTTCGCCTTCAAAGAACGATTCAATTTCGATTCTTACTTGATGACTAGCAGACAATGCACGTTTTGCCTTTTCAACTTCACGACGCAATTTCTGTACGGCACGATTATCTTTACGAATATCCTTACCCTTCTTCTTTTTGTACAATTTGATGAAATGATCCATAACACGTTGATCGAAATCTTCGCCGCCCAAATGTGTATCACCATTGGTTGCAACTACCTCGAATACACCATTGTCAATGGTCAACAGAGACACATCAAAAGTACCGCCACCCAAATCAAATACTAAAACATTTTTTTCACCATCTTTCTTGTCCAAACCATAAGCAATAGCAGCAGCAGTGGGTTCGTTAATAATGCGCATGACATTAAGACCAGCAATGACACCAGCATCTTTAGTGGCTTGTCGTTGTGCATCATTAAAATAGGCCGGAACCGTAACGACTGCATGTGTTACCTTCTTACCAAGATATGCCTCGGCGGTTTCTTTCATTTTCAACAGAACCATGGCTGAGATTTCTTCCGGAGCAAACACTTTATCACCCTGATTTGTAGCTACTTGTACATGAGGTTTGGAGTTCTTTTCGATAATCTTGAATGGGAACAATTTTGCGTCATGTTGAACAGTTGGGTCGGTGTATTCACGACCAATTAAACGTTTCGCATCGAATACGGTATTTTCGGGATTAGTGGTTAGCTGATTTTTGGCCGCATCACCAATGAGACGTTCACCTTCAGCTGTGAATGCAACATATGATGGTGTAATACGGTTACCTTGATCATTGGCAATAATTTCAACACGTCCATTTTTGTATACACCAACACTATAAAAGAGAATTAAATGATTTTAGTGTAATTTTCTTTTATTAGAAAATAATATTATTGGAAATTTTAAAATCTAAAATACTTACCAAGAATATGTTGTTCCCAAATCAATACCAATTACTGTACCAATGTCTTTATCTTTCTCTTTACTGCTTTTCTCTTCGGAAGCAATTGAAAAACCAATAATGGCCACTATGGCCAGAAATATGTGTAATTTCATTTTGTGTATATTATTCTACAATTAAAAAAACACATAAAAATATGTATGTACATAAAATATTAAATCAATAAAAATATATCACGACTCATTTAATATTATAATACGTAAGTAAATTTAAACCGTTCTGAGTCATAGTAAACGTACTTTTGTGACGAATCCTTTAGCAATATTAATCCTATTGTCGAATTTGATAAAATGTAATTAACTTCAATTAATCGGTTATTTGAACTAGTTTTAGCAAATAATGAACAGGTACTTAGTTTTTGTTTTAAATCGATAAGCACCGTATTTTTTATTCACATTTTTGTGAATGATGATGCCGAAATAGAAATTTCGTTGCCAGTTTGAGCCTGCATCAAGTATTCAGTCAATTAAAACATTTTAAAATCCCGTAAGTCCATTTTAATTTTGAAAAAATACTTACGATAGGATAAAAATATCGCTAATTGCTAAATAATTTTTTTTAAATACTATTTGCAAAATATTCATACACTAACACTAAACTAAGGGCCACGTATTCAAGGATGAGTAAAAATCAATCGACAACGTATTGTAATAATTGTTCTACAAGATTTCAGTTTTATTACAAAATCATATGAGGGAATCTTGATAAAACCAACAAGGCCAAGGTTTTAATAATGTGAAGAAAACATTGTTAAGATAAATTATGGTAGCACATGGTATAATTACGTGGATATTATTGATTTGGAACAATACACTTAAAGATTTTTTGGTTTTATTTAAAAAGAAAAATGTTTTTCGGCTCGCCAATTTCTATTTTTATACTATTGAATTTTATAAAGCTTTTTGCACATAGGGAAAGGTATGCGTAAAGGACAATTAATTGAAATGACACGTCATTGATTTTATTGCAAAAAAAAAATCAATCTGCTGACGTTGGTCAATTTAATTTATACAAAATTAGCTTAAACTCTTGTTAATAATTCTATTATATTTAAAAGAAGGAAATAGGTAACTGTAAATCGGAATTTACATCACCCATAAATATGGCGAAGCGCTTGAAAAAAATTCTTGCGCAAACCGGTCCCAAAAAAGAGGTCTACACTACACAGAAGAAATCATGAAATATACAAAAAATTACTTACATTTCAAATGAATCTTTGATTTTTATTTAAATTGTATTATTTGTAAGTAACAATCTAATATGGATCAACCCTTGAATTATTGAAATTAAATTTTTAATAAATTTTCCAACACTTCACTTCTTTTTTTTAATTCCGACTATTCTGTGTGTTTGATGAATGAAAACTGAAGTACTCAGAGAGACTGACGACAAATATGAAGCGCTTACCGTTTGGCGTGGACAATTTTAATTGGTGCACGAATTGTTGTAAGAATCTATTTGATTGGCACACGTTTGTTTGTCGTATCAAAGTGTCACCGTTGTTTGTATATGCTATATGGTATAATACGCTCTCACTCTCTCAGTTTATCCCGTTTATCCAAACATCGAAGCGGTTATTTCATTTTTGTTCACTGCGATGATGAATTTATAGTAATGCTTTCTGTAAATGTCAAACATCTTGATTCTTGGTCGTATATGTAATGGCGGCAAGTGCGAGTGATAAAAAATATTCTATATATAAACAAAAATAGTTAATTTTTACTTTTTATTAATTTTTCAATCAAATATGACTAGCCAAAGAGCTCTACCTCAATCTAAGGAAGCTTTATTAAAGTCCTACAACACTAGGTTAAAAGATGATGTCAAAAGTATGCTGGAAAATTTTGAAGGTACTCTTTCTAGTGTAGTTGAACAATAAAACCTACTTCTCTTACTAAATGATTGGTGATTGCATCCATTTCTAATAAATACCTTTCATATTACGGCTAAAATAATCTATGATCATCCACAAATAATATGGATGAATGGGTGTAACTTTGTCTGCATAGGGGTTACCTTATCCTTATACCTATAAAACAACCTTTTATCCTCTGGGATGAATACCTATCATTGCTATGTGTGTCAAGTACTATGGGAGTATGAAGAAATAGAAGGATTGAGGAATATAATATAATAATATTAAGAAAATAAGATGAAATGAAGCTTGCGAAAACCGATGGAAACAAATCATTAACAAATATCTTAGATTTGATATAAACGAAATGATGAAAGAGTGCTGAATTTATTTGCGAAAATAACTGCCACAAAATGGATTGGATGGTACCAGGGAATCGAAAAGAATAATTTGAATGAGAACGAGAGGTTAAAGTATTCGTATTTAATTAAATGGTAACCAAAATTGTAAAGATTGAATGAAAAGTTTTTCATCTCCGTTGTTCGTTATATACCTAGTAGTCATAAAATCAATTTTTTTTTAGAAATTATTAAACTGGCCAAAGGAGAGACAGACACTCAATTATCAAAAATTACCCAATGTGAACAAGACACATATGAAATGCAAGTACGAGCAGCCAATATTGTACGAGCTGGTGAATCACTCATGAAACTAGTTTCAGATATTAAACAATATTTAATTTTAAATGATTTTCATTCGGTTAATGATGCAATTACAACAAATTCACAATTATTTCGATCAACACAGTCTGATTGTGATAAGAAACTAATGAATTTACGTGATGATATGGCTGCTGATTTGTATGATTTGGAAGAAGAGTATTATACAAGTGTATTTAAGTGAATAAATTATAAATCAAATTCTTAATTATTATATAATTTGTAGTGATCGTAGTACTATGACTCCCTCCATAAAACGAAACAAATGGAAAATCTACATGTGAAACAAAAACAAAAAATTAGGTTACAGGTTATAATTAATTGCCGATCAAAGAGTAAATCTGAGATAATATTTTATATCTTTCATATAAAATTTTTATATCGAGTCACATGGAGCGTATTGAGAAGGTTTTGAGTAAACTAAAAGAAATACGAAATAGGAAAAAAAATAGTATTTGCAGAAAATTGAAAAAAAAAAATGAAATCCTTAGAGAATGTATTTCATTTTGCACTACAGTAGTACAGTAAACACTAAATTTTTGAAAAATGTGTTGAATGATAATTTTTCTTACATAAAAAGTTCAAAATATTTTAGAAACGGTAAATATAGTTCAAATTAGACCGCCTTTACTGTAACTCGCTACATTTAGAAAGGAATACACGTATTGAATTAATGTGTGTTAGAGAAAGAAAGCGTTTAGGTTTTAGTTTAGTTTTAGATATTTAGAACATTGTTGTCAAAGTATAATAAAATAGTTATTTTTAAAGAATCAGTAGTACGGGCTACGGAAAATTAATAGGAGCTTATAGAGTACCGTTTGATTGAGTGCGCCGTTTTAATCATTGTTGAAATCACTAGTTATAGTTATCATATAAAAAGCCATTAGTAGCCACCTGTGTATAATTTGGCGCCATTTTTTAGTAAAAAATAAATGCCATTTTTAGATTGCGTTTCATAAAACATTATTTCTATTTTTTGTAAAAATTACTACTACTACTAAATTAAGAAAATATGAATTCTAATGATTGGTGCATTCAATGTCTTCCAGATGAAGAAGAACTTGAGCCATTTCCAGAAGAGCTTGATACTATGTATCAAGCTTTGGAAAATGGTTCTATGCTAGAGCTAGAGTGGAAATTTGGTGGTCGTAGAGCACCATCTCCTGCCGAAACTTCTAAAATGACTGAAATTGCTGATGAAAATGAAACGTAAGAATTCATATAATTATTCATTAATTTGTGTGGATGTATCAATGCTGAAAATATAATACCTGGAAGCAAGGTTAGGTTATTATTCTAACATGTTAAGTTGTCATTCCTCTCTGTGATCCCATTTGAGAAAGTTCTAAATTATGTATGAGAAATAGGCTAAAATTAATTTTATTAATATACCATTAGGTTGGCACGAGAAAGAATTTGGCCCTATTGGAGATTACGCCAATAATTCAAAAATCACCACCTAAAGTTATTTTTTCAAACAAATTTTTGACAAGTTGAAACAGGAAAAGAGGAACGTCAAATGAATCAACAATATTTGGTAGAAGGTCCCTCTATTAAATTTCAACCATCTTCAATCTTCTATGAACATTTCTCAAATACAAATTATGAGTATTAAAAAGATTCCCCTTGACCTTTTATACCACTTTAGAAACATATCTGGAAAAAGACAATATTTTAAAGATTATACCTGTGCCGTTTTTTAACTTTTTGAATTTCCTCTATTCTTTGTCGTAAATTTATAAAGATTTTCTTTTTAGGCCAACGAAAAATAAACATGATTTCGATTTTGATGATGAGGTAAGCACTCCTCAAATGCGTGTGCGTGCACAAAATGCCACACCTAAGGGATCAGCAAAAAAGAAGACGGCCAATTTTGCAGGTGTGATTGATGCCATCAAAAAGCATGGACGTGTCTCACAAATTTCGGATGCTGATTCGAAAGAATCGATAAACTAACCTTATGTAATCCTCAATTTTTCTCTATTAAATGTAAAAGGTAATTTTTATAAATTTATTATTTTACTCTTAAGTTTTACCTTAACGATCTCTAAATTAATATACTTTTCCTCTGTTCAAATTATCTAAAATTCTCAGTATAAAATTGATTGCTGAATTCAATCTACCGACATTATCTGTCTTTGTTGGTACCGTAAAACAACATCTTGATGAGAAACTGAAAAAAATCCATAATTAGATTTTATTAATCACAGGTTATAGATGATTTCATTAGTTAGATTAAGGAGATTTCTAAAAAAAACCAGTAAAGAAGGAAAAATTGGCTACGCCGATTATACTATACCCGTAAGCGTACTTGTTTGTTATTTACAACTTTGTACATGGCTATTTTGTCTGTACAATAAATATAATTGGGTAAATTGAATACAAATGATTATCATATTAATTTTTTCTACATTTCGACTACCTTTCGAGTAAATGAATGATTTATATCAAAAATATGTGAACACTGTACCACCCTATTTTTTGTCCGATTTGCTCCAAAAACAAAAACTCTAGGACTACATACTAAACTGTCAAAATTTCAGCTTTCTAGCTTAAGCCGTTTGGCCGGAATCTTGATCACGGACAGACGAACGGATGGACGGACATTCATATTTCGACTTAGAATTTCACGAGAAAGAAAATGGTGTAGAAATTTTTTTTCTACGATGAGTATTAAGGGGCATTACAAACTCCGTACCAAAGTTATAATACCCTTCGATTAACATCATACGGGTATAAAAATTAGTATAAATAATATTAACGAGAAAAATAACTTACAATTTCTATCAGACAAAAACCACACATTAAACTTCAGTAGAACGAAAATATTATTACAAGATCATAATTTATGGTATTTCAGGTAATTCGGCTCTACAACCGTATACCGTGTACTAATGAATGTATTTTCGGGTAAAACTAAACGTATATTTTTAATTTTTCGTGTATAAACATACGCCAGCCGTGTGTAATCTCTTAAACGAGAGTCCGCCGATTTTCTATCAACAAACAAAGCAACACATTGATGGAACGCGCACCCGCCTGCTATCAAAATTAACATTTTGTTAGTTAGAAACGAGCGCGTCATATGGTTGGTCGATTGTTAATTAAATTAAATTTAAATTGTTGCTTATTAAATATAATCATTATTATTTTGGATTATTTCTTTTCGATATTTTTTCAAATTACTTATGGTAAATAAATGAAAGATCCAAATATGGCTCCTGTTGCAACATCCACAGTAGTTCCTATAACGGAAATCGTAGCGCCGAGTGTAAGGACATGTAAGCTATTTAAAAGATTACGTTAAAGTTATTTGTTCTGTGAGAATATTAGTAGGTTTATCTAAGTATACCTGCTAACATTTTTTAATTCAATAAATTAATAAAAATACAAATATGGAAACTTAGAAAATTCCATATTAAAAACTGACAAGAATTTTTGAGCAATATAAATAAAGGTAAATTGATAAATATTTTATTTGTTACAACCTCAGATTAAATATGGCGATTATTTGCTTCCAGATTGAAATTTAGGAATATTTAAAACACTAAAAAATACGGTAATATATAAAATAAATGATTCATTAATTAAGAAAATACTTTGATGCACTTTAATAGGAAATTTCACACGTCCGATATTCGAGCCAAAGAACTTCCGCTTCTGTTCAGTCTTTTCGTCTTTGATTGCTTAAATAAAAGTTACATTACTTACATTTAAATTTCTCTAAGAATAGAACATTTTAATTAGTCAGCCCTTTGCTAATAACTAATGTTTTTCCAAGTATATAAGGGAAATAAGACAAAACTACCTATTGGAGATGAGCTCTCAGTTGAATATCTAAACTTAATTCGAATAACATCTCATTATCATTTGGAATACCTACTAATATATATTTAGAAAATGTATACAGATTATATACCATTTATAAATCCTACAAGTGGTCTAATATTAATCATAAATGTCTATTATTATTATGCTGTATAGTGAAAATGTTATATTTTTCAATTATTAGGTATTTCGGGTGTGGATAATCATTCATAAGTTATAAATATACGAATATAAGAGAAATCCTGTCCATCGTAAACAAAAATGTTCACAAATATATGTAAACTGTGTTCCAATAAGTTAATGACACCGACAAATTTTAATTTTGAAAATGTAAAAGAAGAAAAAAACGAAATAAATAAATATTTTAAGATCAAATAAAAATTGAGAAATTGTGCGTAGATGTTTTTTTTTTCAATTTTGTGTATTTGTTAATAACTAAACGATTACAATTATGATAGGTCCATTTGTTAATCGTAAAATAGACGGAAGATTTATGTATATTAGTTGACCGACATTATTGTAGAACATACCGTGCTTGTCTATTCAGATATACTCCTCTAGTTTGTTTATCTAATAAATATGAAAAACCGCGCGCAGCGGCATCAATAAATAAATAAATAAAATTCAAACACACGCAAACGAACAAAAATCTTCTAAACTAAATTCTTGAAAACGATAAATATCATTTTAACTCTGGAGAAAATAAATAATCTAGTCATTAATGTAAACAAATTCCTATTCGAAAATCTTCTTGTTACTTTGTGCTGACTTAAATGTAGGTAACATTTTTTTTTTGCCGTTACAAAAATGTTTAATTAGTTTGATGAAAAAAGTAGGTTACAATGAGAATAGTCTACTAGTTAAACTATATATATTATTTAATAGTAAATTTGTGGGATTTTTTGATATATTATGTAGTATGTATGTATATAATGTGTGGACCAATTGCATTAAATTGCAATGCGTATGAGTGAGTGTATGTTTAGTAATATTTTTATCTTTTTCTTTAGTTTGTCGACTTGAAGTTTAAACTCGAGAATATGCAAAGAAATCGGTTGGAGAAAAAGAGTACCATT
>JANSTT010018862.1:0-12749 GCA_026745375.1 Platyura marginata | reverse complement strand
AGAATAGATAGAATAGATAGAATAGATAGAATAGATAGAATAGATAGAATAGATAGAATAGATAGAATAGATAGAATAGATGTTGATAATGAATTTGTAAAAAATAATTTTAAAAACCTGGTTGATAAAAGAAACAGAACGTTAATTAATCCCTCGTTGCTTTAACAGTCAAACGATGTAATTCATCATAATAATTCTATTAACGATTTAATATCACAAATAAACTATAAAAATAACAATTTCTTTTTCTAGAACTCTCATATATGTTAGTCATTTCACCTAATACATACTAATGATAACGAACGGCTTAAATTTCCATTTATTTTTAGAAAATAATAAACTCGAGAGTAAACACAATAAACTCAACATAGAATTAATGAAATGACATTTTATACACACGAAAAAAAAAATTGTTTTCGTTCTGTATAACAATAGAAAATAAAAGAAATTCAAACAACCACAACCACACAATGTCACAAGTTTGTGGCACCACGATATCAATTACTTTCGCATTCAATTGACACTATTCTTGAGATGGACATCTATTTATTATTTTAAGAGGACAATGTTCAATGTTACATTAGGTAGTTAAATGTGAATTAATGTCATGAATTTTCTGTTTGGATGAACCATTTTGGCTTCTTTTAACGATGTTTTCATCGAATTTATTTATTTTCAGAATGGCATTATAAAAATGAAAGTTTTTTACGATTTTTGTATAAAAAGGATTTTCAAGCTCATATATCTTCAATCAATTTTACAATTTAGTTTTATTATTTAAAAAAAAAAAAAAATAACGCGTTTAGTTAATACCTAATAAATTACAGTATGAAATCATTCATAAAATTCCTTTCTGACATTTCATATGTGTGTAGTGTGTACACATACACGTTATTGGATGATGATAATAAACTCAAGAATGTATCCAAAAAGTAAATAGACATTGCGAATTTTAATAATGTCTAGAACAATGAAGATAAATTTTAAGATATTTAACCACAGAATTTTTTATTGCCAATAAAAGTCAGGCTAACGTATATACGTCAAATGAATCAAAAGATAAAAGCGAGGTTTTTTGATTGTTAATGTTAAAATAAAGTTATCTTTAAAGTAAATTTACGGTAGGCTCATGAGTTTAAAAATCTACTTTATAAATATATAAGATACGACTTCCCTTTTCAAAAACCCAAACTCCCCTTTAATGTTTTTGCAAAGCTTCCACTTCTGAAGCTTTTAGACATTTCTCTTAAAAATGATCAATAAACCCTTATTTTAACCGACCCTTTTCGGTAGCAAGAAAAAAAAAAGAGAAAAAAAGAGAGAAAAAAAAGAAAAAAAAAATTATGTATATTGAAGCTGAATAGATGCCATGTCAATTTCCATTTATAAGAAGAGAAGCAAAAAAAAAATGTCTATGAAAACTGGTAAATATTGAATGTTACGAGTACTTTGAAAACCAAGCCTAATTCAATAAGCAAATTTATGAATCGTATCTGTTCTAAAGATTACACTCATTCCTTATCTTGCCATAATCATAATAAAAATTGTCTTACCGCGGATATTTAGTTCATTGAACTTTTTAAATTTGAAATTCAAAAGGGATTTTCCATATATAAGACTTGTAATCCCTTTTCTTTTTTCTTTTTTTCGTACATTTTTAATTAATCAAAATTAAACAGCTGACACTGTTTGATAATATTACAACAAAGAATTAAAAATGGAGAAACCTTATTTGTCGATATTATAGGAGTAGAGAGTTTGAAATAACTCAAAGGGACTGATGATATCTAGTGATTTATACAAAATTATACTTTTTTTTTATACATTTTTGATTGACAAAAGTTTTAATATTTTTATTGCGATATTTTTTGTCAATTTATTAGATAATCAAATTTGAATTATAAACAGTGGCGAAGCCATCTATGGTTAATATGTGTAACAGTGATTAATATAAAAAAATTTGTCACATCGATTATAATGGCAATTTTGATTAGATTAAATTTGCATTAAAATTGCATTATAAATGCTATCTCTATAATAATATAGCACATGTGTGATAAGAAAAAGCTTTTCTTATTTTAAATATTAAATAATCCCAGATATAGGTCGATTAACGATTGTTTTTTCTATGCAACCAAAAGGAGCTTTAATTGACCTAAAATATACATATAATGGAGGCTTTTTGTACAAATAAATTATTTATAAATAACTTAGGATTTCAATTTGTCGAGTACGCCTTTGTTTTTTTTTTCAATTGACCTTTTACTCTGTCTACAAATTAGAAAACTTTTAAATAATTTATTTTATTTTTCAGTGAAAAGTCAATCAAATATAAAAATGAACGTATTTTTAAACAGATATATGGTACATTGTACATACATACGAACAAAAAAAATAATAATAATAATAAGAGTTTTGTCGATTTGGTTAACATTGTACCCAAAACTTACCAAAATGGAATAAAACATAAATTTGTATGTTGTGTACATAAAACTTTTTCGTAAACCAATATTTCATGCACATATCTACGAAACCCATTAAATTATTCAAACATTTCCGTCGAAAAATGATAAGTATTTTGGAAGAAAGTTTTCTTTATGTACAAATTTGATTAAATTGTAGGCATTTGGATTTTCTGTGTAATATATCCTAAACTTGACTAAACATGTGCTTTTAGATGTATATAATATGTTTTACGTGTGGATAAAGGTTTAACCCAAACAGAAAATATTTATTTTAGAAGATGTTTTTCCTCTCAAATGTATTATTTATTACGTATTCATCAGAATTTCGATTTACGAATTTTGATCAGCAATATCCCAAATATATATTATTCTTTATAATTTATTCTTCTTGAGAGGATATTCAATCAATATATTGCGGAAACCAAATTCAATGGTTGTTTTTTAATATCAATTTTGAATTGTCAATAGAGCCTTTTTTTCCAGAAAAATAATACGTATATATATAAATCTATATTGTGCATACATTGTACGTATAAATGTACCCTTTTTTATTGAAAAAAAAAATCTTTTATATGTACAATATGGACGCACAAAATCTGCCTAAAAAAATAAAATAGCCTGTCCGCTCACTACAACAATATCCGGATATAATTTTTTTTTATTAAATAATTTTATTATTACTTTTTTTTATGTTTAATTTTTTAACAACTAAAAACTGTCTTTATTAAAAACCAGTAAGAAAAAAATAATTGGCTATGCCGAATATAATATCCGTATTTACCCGTAGCAGTATTTATTTACTGTCTACGACTTTCTCCATATCTAGTTTTTCTGTACAACAAATATAACTAAGAAAAATCCTAGAAATTATGTAAAATTTAAATTTAGCGCCATAACGGTTGGCCATGGCAACTCTTTGATCTATTTATTAATGAAATCGTAATTTTTTGATTTTCTATAATTTTTCATTTTTCTCTAATCTGACAAAAATTTCGAGTAAATGATTAAAAACCCTAGAAATGCCATCAAATTAATTACAGCGCCATAACGGTAGGCCGTGGAACTTTTTGCTCTACAAATGGAATCCTAATTTATTCTCTATAATTGTTGTCATATTCATTTTTTCAATATTCCTAATAAATTTCAAGTAAATAAATGATTTATATCAAAATTAGATAAACATTTGTCCGATTTGCCTAATAAATGGTCAACATTTCAGCTCTCTAACTTCAGTCGATTACCCGGCTCTTAATCACGGACGGACGGAAGGACATGCATATTTCAACTTAAAATTGCACGAGAAAAACGGTGCAAAATTATTTTTTCTACGATCAATATTAAAGGGCAATACAAACTTCATACCAAAGTTATTATACCCTTTAATTAACATCAAAAAAAGAATAAAATTAAAAAAGGTTAACTGAAACAACAGCAATCCTTCAACACATTTCTTTAGGCCAAATATATGAATTAATTATATGTACATAAAGTGTTTGATGAATTTTAAAATACTTTCGATTAATTATGTATTCGATTAATTAAAAAGTCAATGAATTATAAATATTCTAATCTATAAAATAGAATTTTTTTCTTCGAATTCTCTGGATTTTCATTGTGTTCCTGTCAGGCCCGTAACAAGCGGCAACAAAACCCATTGCAGCCATATTATATCTATATTTTTTTATGAATTCATGCGTCCGCTTCCAGTGCTTATTATAGAATGCCTTCATGATAGCTACGGCCCTGCTAAAACTGTTTGCTACCTACCGTCTTCTATAGCTCTACCCCTGCATTTTCAATTAACATAAATTGTTTGGGATAATGGAAATGTTACAAAAATTTTACATTTCGAACATTTTAAACTGTCAGTCCACTATTGAAATTTCCAATAAAATAATTTTAATCATCAATTTTACATGAACTTCATCAATTTAGCTTGTAACCTACATAAACTTTTCAAGAGTGAACATTTTTCAACATGACTTTATTTTCCATTGTAGATTTAAATTTAAAAATATAATTAATATCTTAAGGTAAAAACATAAAACTTTATTAAGACTTTTAGAAAAGTTTTAAAAATAATTTTCAGGAATGTCTTATTTTCGATTGATGGTTCAATTAATTTTACGGCGATATCGAAATAAAACCGAAAACAAACAAAATCATTAATTTTATGAATTCTTGTAGCTATACGTAGCTATACATGCATATACCTACATATGTAGATCTAGACTGAACAAATTTAAGAAAGGAAAAGAGAAAACTATTCCTCTAATTTGTACAGGTTATCGAAGTTTAAACTTAATTAGTGGAATTCGCATAACTAAAACTATTTGTATGGACTTTTAGTTTGGAAAGTATTTTTCCATTTTCGCAATAAATTATAGAATTTTTGTTAAGTAAAATATAATTATGTAATTCCTGAAATTATCTCAAACTAAACAAAAAACCGCTGAGATAGAGACATTATGTAAATCTTTATATCCAATTCTATTTAATATTTGTAATTACTCACAAAATTATGAGCTAGAGACACAAAATTAATTAAATTGATGGCCTTTTTAATGAAATTGTTTTTTTTTAATTGAATTGAGATTAAAAAAAAATTTTTGGAAGATTTCGGGTATTAGATTTAACCCATCAATATATCTATTGGGTCGGTTTGAAGATTCTCCCATTCTTTTCAGAATTATTAGAAAAATATGTAGGTATACTTGTCACCACCAAAATGGGACTTAAAGTCAAATTGATGAAAACGATGAAAAACTTTTAAATTGTATGTCCCGAAGAAGTTCCGAATTAATTCTGATCCAAATCAAATCCAATGGTGGTTAATTTATCATATGACATATCGCATATTTTCTCTTTTTTTTATTTTTACCTCATCGCCATTATATATAAACCTCAAATAACTTTATTTTACCTTTCTGACATTGTTTAATGTTTGGATAATAATATAAAACCACAATAAACTGCCTTTTCAAAACATCGGCCACAAATGTACCCACACACACACACACACACACAACACACATTTTATTGTTATTATTATGACAGCGAAGCCTGTTATGGATATTTCTTCGTCGAGTTTCCATTCATTTATCTTCAACAATTTACCTCCACATATCCTTATCATGTACCCGTTGACATTTTACAGGAAATGTTATCCTATATATTATCCATGTAGATGCGATTGTAAAATGTAAATATAAAAGAAGGAAGTTCTACTCCAGAAGAATTGAAAGCATTAAAGTTTGTAACATTTTTCACACGGACTTTAATGTTGATGACAGGATAAAGCTATTTATACATTGAAATGCAAATATAGATATTTCATGGTATGGTTTGGAGAAGGACTCATTACTTTAAATATTGACATTGTGTCTTATTTTTATAATTTTTTTTTTTTTTTGTAAAATGTAAATTATGACCAATCTGCATATTTATTATTGTTATGAGACTATATAAATGAATAATTTATGAAACTGTCAATTTAAAAATTCCCAAATTATCCGATTAATATTCTGGTCTACTTTATAATAAAGGTTAGCGATTTAAATTAAATCATGGTCGGTTTATTAAATCGATTAATTTGTTTACACTAATAAGGGTGGCATAAACTGCGTGCTGCTGTATGAAATGCGACATTAAAATATCATTAAGTGACATAAACTCAATTAGATTAATGCAAAACTGCATTGAGATCTGAGAACGAACGGTTTCTGTCCATGCTAGATAAATAGCTTTCCAAAGCTTTTTGGTCATTGTACAAAACTAGCAGTCCTTAATGTACAAAGATGTGTTATTCTGATTCTTGAAAATTCCTCATTTATTCAATAATGCGAGATCAATTGTTCTTTAATGACTCGTTAAAATCTCTTGTTATTATGCTGTACTATTGCATTCACATTAAATATCAGATACGTTCATACAAATTAGGTTGGAGGTGGATTACATACATATACGTATTAGAGTGAAATTGTTCATTACGAAGATATTGAGCTATAATGAAGAAAAAAAAATTCTTAAGGAAGATTCCAGAATCAGTTCCCCATGTTAAGAAATAAATTTTTAGATTTTATTCCACCCTAATATTATACATACCTTAGAATAGAAAACTATACAAAGGTAAATTTGTCATTAAAATCAATATAAATGGTACGGTCCGCCTCATTGATTGATTTATTCAAATAAATTTATCTCTTCAAAGTATAATTTTTGGTAATTCCTAATAAGGTTTTACATCTGGGTTCACACTTTACGTTTACATTAAATACATACATGCTAAATTGCTAAATTGCGAAGATTTTAATTTGTTGCGGGAGTAGGTACCTAGGTATGCGGAAATACATAATGCTAATAGAATTTGATTTTACACCTGCTTGGCTAAAGTTTAATTAAACTACATTATCGTGTTTCTGATTTCAGTAAAATTTTGCTATGGAATCCACTTCTGGGTGTACACCATGAATACATTACGAATTTAAATATTTTACAAGCTCCTCTCTACTAAATGAATTTCTAGAGCATTTATAAAAAGCTTAATTAATTTCTGTACAAAAAAATCAAAAAAAAAAAACAAAAATCAAAATCAACCTCAAGATTGAAAATATTTAAATTTCTTACGCTACTCCATTTATTTTAAAGTGAGTTAGTAGGTTGAGGTATAGGTATATGTATATAGAAAGATAGGCATAATATCATCAAATAATATTTCAGATGAGTGGTTTTTGTAAAAATCTATAGTAAGCTAAATGTACGAAAAGTAATTAATAAATAGGCACCTAATTAAAAAAAAAATGAAAAAATAATTGAAACAAAATCTCGGTTTTTTTCATTTAATAACATGGAATATAAATTCTATACATATCTGTAGATAACATAAATAAACAACCTTAAGCTGCGTCCACATATCTATGTTTGATAGCTCAGTGCGTATCCCACTTTTATGTCTACGTTTATAGGACATTACCGGTAGGCCTCCTACAATACGCTAGATACGTTCCTACTGAATGCCGATTTGTTGGAAATCGCGCTATAGAAGATACAATAATGGCTGCTAAGGCCAATTTTTTTAAATAACGCCCAGGTGCTGAATATTAATAGTAAAAATAATAATAAAAAAAGAGAAAGAATACCGCGTTATAGAAACAGTTAGGCCTCCTCTTACAACAAACATTTAATAGGCTTTAGATCATGAAATTAAACAATTTAAATCTTAATGTTTAAAAATCAACTAATTAGTACGGGCTCTCCAAACAATAAAAAGTTTTGCTTTCGATTTACTTTTCGATTGTATTTATTGTGAAAGTCGAAAATCTGGCCAATCTTACAGACGACTCTGATCGAACAATACAAAAGATAAATAAACTTGGCACAACAATCCTGATAAGTTCAATCCATCTTCTAATAAAGTTGACCGAACGCTTTCTATTTATATAGAATTGTAGATTTAATTTTTTTTTTTACTGAGATCTGTACAAGAATAGACATTTTTCTTAAAATAAATCTCTCATTTCCTGCTTTAAATTTGTAGCATATCGATGGCTTATATACAATACCCGCTAACTCATTTTTATGTACTTTTCAGGAGACAGTAAAAACTAAAGTTGTTTTGTATAGCGTATTGAGTTAATGGATAGTCAAACGTTGCAAAAAAACAAACTTTTTGTGATATTTTTACCATTGATGCAGGGTTGCATAAACAACAATTTTATCCAATAAAAAAAAAAAAAAAAAATCAGTAAAAATGAGTTAGCGGGTATTGTATATAAGCCATCGATATATTTTCTTTATGGCAACGCTACTGTCATAATTTATTATAAAATAGCCACAAAAATGTTATAACAATACATATACATATGTAGTACCTATCAAGATTGAAACAATTGTGAGAGATCATGAGGTAACCTTTGAACTGTAATGTATACATTTCCTTGTATAATATTACACATAAATGATGTATGTATGTACGAGTATGTAGATGTATTGTACATATAGGCATCTTACCTGTCAAAATGTTTTATCTAAATGTATGCATTACTCTAATGTCTAATGTATATTATAGTCTTCAATCAAGTGGTCTGACAGCTCATCCAAGGCAATTTTCTTATGAGCTATTTTCGTAAAATTTTCTGTTGAAATACTGTTCCTTAAGTTAATGAAATTGAATTTATAATTTTATTTAATTTTCTTCTTATATATCGTGAGGTTATTTCTATGTAAAGCATTATGTTTTCTGGGTGTATTTAGTCGCAAAATATTTTCGTTCAAAAATTATGATAACCGAAGAATAAACAGTCTGGGTGATGGTAAAATTCAAATTTTACCATGTTTCTTGTAAAGTCTTAACAATCTGTGTTGGGTAATGTTATTAAAAAACTTTCTGCGTCACGTCTCTTCTGAATTCATGTACCTATTTTATGTTACCTATATATCTATTCTATACACCTACACCTACACCCATCAACATACATACCCATTCATGTACACCTTAAGGTCTTCCAATATATCTCATGCCAAGAAAATTCTACATAATTTAAGTTTACACTGCGTGTGGGGGGGCTCTCTCGGTTTTAATAAAACATAAACTACAAAACTTTATTTGGATCATTCGGTTGCATAAATTATGTTCATTACAGGCATTCTGTTTATTTAGTATAAAATGTTTTGTTGCCCGTTTCATATGGTGGCTTTTGGTATTTTTTTGCAATTTTTGTTTCTTTTTTTTTTTTTTTTTTTTTTTTTTTTTACCTTCTTTTTTTTAACTGTTTCCGCATTTTTTTAAGAGGCAGCAACATATTTATATGATTGTTTTCTTAAATAGCTACCAAAAATTTTTTTAAATCAACAATACAAAAGTATGGTAAAAAAAAATGTTTTTTTTTTGCTAATATAAAAGAATCATAGATTTAATAAAAGCAATGGCATGTCATGACTAGCACAAATGGCTTTTTAACATCAACATTTTTTTTTTCTTTTTCTTTTTATAACATAAGAAATATTACTTCTTATATAGCGGAGATTATTGTAAAGTGACACTAACTTTGAAAAAAAAAAAAAATACGACATAAATTTGTTATGATGTACATATATATATGTATGTATATATAAGTATGTATGTAGTTTACTGTCGCCATGCTACGCAAATTTCATTATAGCATTGCAATTAATAAATGTGTTATGTTGTTTTATAAATAACTGTAACTGTGAGTAATTGGTAATTTTAATTATAAAATAACATTCAAAATTTCTACCCCATTAATATGTGGTTGTTGTTGTTTTTTTTGTAGAAGATAAAAAGTATTTAAATACCTAAATGTAATGAACATTGTGATGGTTAAGACAGTTTTTGGAAAATTCCGACTTTCCTATTAATAAAATATATTTCTAAGAAAAGCTCTATGAAATATGCAAGTTTTAGTGAAACTTTTTAATTTATAATCATACTAATGTCGTCCATGTTTGGAGACAAAAAAAAGATAATAAAACAAAAACAAAATTTTTCTCAGACAATTTCCATTTTCTTTTTTTTGTAAATTAGTATCTAGATTCTAAAAACCTTTTCATGGCATATTTTCATCTTAAAATCAGGTTCGATTTGGTCTAGCAATAATTTTTTTAAAGCGATAAAGATTTAAAAGCGAAATATCTCGGGAACTATTTTAAATTTTGAATATTTTTGATAATACACACTTACAAAAAAACAAAGAAAAAATGTTAAATAAAAAAAAAAAAATTAGGGCAATCGTCCTTAAAATCCAAATTTTGGACTTCAATCAATCATAGCCCTCCTATTTTACAATCATAGATTTCCTTTTGAAATTCGGTTTAGCTTGACAACAATTTATTGAAAAAAAGTTGGTATTTTGTCCACCCTAATTTTTTGAATTTGGTAGAAATAGAATTTTCTTCAACTTAATTTTTTTTTATAATGAATAATAATTGAAAGGCAGATCATGTTTAGGTTCAATAATTGGTCAACTCCTTAATTTGAGTCTACATTATTACATAACAAACACCAATAATTCGATTTTTAGATCTAAAATTTAGAAAATATCCTTATTTAAAGCCAAATATGTATAATAAGTAATATATCTTATAGGCTATTCAGAGTTGTGAAGTGAATTGACTAAAAAGTCATTAGCTAGAATTTTTTAAAGATGTAAAGCCTAATTATGATATTATAAACATTTCCTTCGGGACCGTATAAATAGAGTCCTATTAAGAACTACTCTTTTATCTTCTGCATTTGTCATGTAATTATTTAAGAAAAACCCTTTTTATGAGAAAATATTTAAAAAAAGCACTTATTCTCATGCGTCATTCATATTAATCCTTAGTAAAATATTTTTCTTTATGCAAAAAATCCATTAAATTACAGATTAAATGAAGCACAACTCAGTGGACATTTTAAAAATTATTTTCTCTTGAAAACAATTAAATCTTTTTTTTTATTGTTTGTCTTCTTAACAGCAAAATTCTTAATGCTCCCCTTCTATTAATAGCATTAAAAAAAAACCCTAATACTAATATACCAAAAATTAAGTAAAGTAAAGCGAATACAACTTCGTCAAATTCTAAAAAAAAAAAAAAAAAACTTCTTATAGCCATAGTATAAACCTCAACATTAAGAACAATGGAACAAAGAAAAGCTTTTTATTCATCTAATTTCACACCCAAGTCACGCTTCTTCTTTCACCCTGAATAGAATTATTATGAGAATTAAGAAATATAAAAACAATTTCGAGATTAATTATAAGAACAAATTATGAAAATGCAAAAAAATAACTTTGGGATATTCGGAAGAAAATTGAATCATGTAGAAACGATTTTATTAGATTATCCATGAATTGAATTCTCTAATTTTTTTTTTTTCTCTTTTTCTTTGCATCTCAGCCCCCAATAGTAATCAACTAATCAGTTAAGACAACGGTTATTAGCTGATTTGAAGCAAAATTTTAATTTTGGGATGTAAGAAAATTTAATTATGTTAAAACAAATGACTCACTTTCATTTTAGTTGGAAATGGTCAGAAGAAAAATTGTTTCCTCTTTGTTCTGACAAAAAAAAAATTATTGAAATTCCCTAAGCGCCTGTTAACTTGAAAAAATTTCTCATACCTAATACAGATTGCCACAGGTCAAAATTGTTCATTGAACTTTGTAAGATACCTACCTACCCTAACTTCTATCAATAATTTAAAAAAATATCCAATCCATGACAATGACCTGTCGTTCGCAACACAACAAAATTTTAAAGCAAATCAAAAATATTCTTCGTGTAGGACAGCCGCTCAAAATGTCTCTTTTACGATGAGAGGTGATCGACGACGTAAGGAGGTATTCTCCTCCTTTAACCATTTTTTCATCTGTTCTCATTATCCATGCCCAATAACCGTTAAGGATTTATTTACTGACTCACCATTCCTCATTGCAAGCAAAATGGTGTCCCAACAAGAAAACACGTCAAGAAAATACAAATTTCTATTTACAAAACAAAAAAACAAAAATTAAGTCGCCGAACAACATCGGATTGATTAAATTAATTAAAAAAAAATCGATTTTTTATTGCCAATTTCCATTCTTCCTTTTACACATTCAATTACGATTGATTACGTTTGAAGCACCTGCGTATCTACGTCAGTTGTACCATCGTATAGAACCGACATTAAGTACAAGTAATATACAAATTTGTACATACTAATAGAGTACAAGTGATCCGTTATACTAAGCACAACGAATTTTGTTGGCACTACCTATTGTTAAAGTGGAAACAGAATTAATTTGAAAACGTTGTTGAAACCAACCAACAAAAAGCGTGACAAACAATTCTAAATGTGCGTCCACATTAAAACCGGGAATTAAAAAAAAAATCTCTACTAGCTGATTAAGATTATTAAATATTAATTTTGAGTAAGTAGGAGGAGCGATTTTGATGCATTGGATGGGATAAAAAAAATAAAAATTGGTGAGCTCAGAATTTGAGAGAGAAATTTAAAATGGCGTCAAATTAGATTAAAATTTTTACCATGCTAATTCTCTTTCCAACAGACAACTTTGCCCACCTGAGTCAACTTTCGAAAATTTTACCCACACAACGTCGATGCATTCTAAATCTACAGCCCTTAAGCAACACATTTCAACGACAAACGTTCAAACAAACAAAATTGTGTCCATTACGTTATATTTTGTGATAACATACATAGAACCATAGATAAAGTATAATATAGATACTGCACTTCATGTATCTAACCTTCATACAAAAATTATTTTGAGTTGGAGG
>JANSTT010018861.1:0-12753 GCA_026745375.1 Platyura marginata | reverse complement strand
CTTTTCTGTTTAGAATTCAAGGTCAACGCAAGTCGAAACATGTTACAGCATTAAAATAGTGGTTATTTAAAAAAAGTAAATGAAAACTGTCAGCTTATGAGAGGTTTTTTTCAGAAAGTAAGTGTCCGTGTCAGTTCATGAGAGGGTCCACTTATGGGAGGTTTTTTTATATGCTATTATATGGAAATCCGCAAAATAAAAAAATAGTGTCCGCTCATGGGAGGTGTTCGTTTATCAGAGGTGTCCGTTATGAAGGGTTTCACTGTAACATTTAATGCTGTAAAAATAAAATTTTAAATATTTTAAACTATACATAAGTACTGTATTCTAACAAGTTGCGGTGCCAACTTTTTCGACCAAAAAAACTATCAAATTTTAATACAAGCTTTGCATCATACCTACATGATATTTTTAATAAAAAGTGAAACTATTTTGACTTTAATGTCTCCCTGTAGGTAAACAAAAAATATCAATTCTAAATGAAAAACATTCCGAAAATCCCAAAACATAGTATTTATGTTGGCCATATAATGAATGAAGCCATTTTTATACTAATCAAAATTTCCAACTTTATTTGTCAAATTAATTTTTTGGAAAAAGTTAACCCTTTAATATCCATACATTTTGAATAAAAAGAGGTTAACCAAAAATTATCAAAAAGCAATGCATTATTTTCTGAAGTTAATTGTGAATGCTTTCCCCTTTAATGGGTTAAATTTAAAAGTACGTTAAGGGACTAAAAACAAAGAATTTTATTTGGCTAACAGTGCTAAAAATTTAAATTACTATAATATAAAAATACAAAGTTTCAAAAGTACATTTTAATATCAGGAAAGTTTAAAATTATTTAATTTTTTAATTTGGTGAACGCCCAATTTTTTCTTGTTTGTGAATGAAGATGATTGATGATTGAAGAATTTTTTTTTAAATTGTCAATTGGACCATTAATTCTCTAGAGCCGACATCGGTTTTAGTTTTGTATAGAAAATATCAGTGATTAAATAAATAAAACGTTTTGAATAAAAAAACATTTAAGTTTCTGTTAAATAATGATCACAAAACAGTCAGAAAATTTATCAGAATAACATAAATATGACTGATTTTTCAATGGTTATAATATGGTTCAACACATTATCAGACCAACATGCGCAATCAATATTATTAATGGTAGAATTTCGGTAGAGTATTGGCCGAGTTTCAATGTGGGAAACCGATACTCGATCGTTAACAGTATTTCTAACAAAATGGTCTTCTTTCGGTCACCAATTATCCGTTGGTTAGAGTTGGAAGAGTCTTAGGTTAGGTTTGGTTAGGTTAGGGTGGTGGTGTTTATTGCACCCAGCAAAGACCACTTTTTTGGGTCCATAATTCCATGTTTACTGTAACTCTGTTTAATTAATTCCTTTTCTGGAAACGTTAAAAATGCTCGCTATTCATTCCACCGCCACAGTCACTCTTTTTTAACCATTGCCATAAACCCTGGTTCAACCCAGGTTGAATTATTATTTAAACATTAAACGCGAGTCGAGTCGAAACAGGGTTGACTCGACTCCTCGACTCGACCCTACTTTTCTTACTGGATTGAATTGAAATGGTGTCATACAAACACGAGTTGAATTTCAACCTTGTTTCAACTCGATCCTAACTTGATCTATCCACTCTGTATACATACATATCCCAGTAAGCATTTAACGTAAAGCACCATTGAAAGTATATCCAAACAGTAAAGAACAAGGATACCCAATAAAAGTATACACTTACAGTATACTCTATTTGAGTTAAGCAGTAGATAATCTAGAGGTAATCGTGAGTAGGAGCTATTCTTTCGGCGGTTCACGGGCGATATACTACAGTATACCCCGAAACGTGATCGATTTGAGCAAAAAATTGTACCGGAGGGGGGGGGGTCTAAAATTGACCGTTGGGTAGGTGAAGTGATTTTAATTTTGAGGGATCAAAAACATCGTTTGCGCTTATAACTTCCATAAAAAGACTAGGAAATCCACATTTTTAGGTTTAATTTAAAGATAAATGCCCCCTCTCTTTTTTTCGGTTTAATAATTCCACATTCATGGTACACTGTTTGAAAAAAATGACATTAAACTTTAAAAATGGAAAAAAATTTACGAAATCTGAAAGAAAAAGTTCTATTTCTCACAATTTTCCATAATTAACCTAATTTTTTTTTACCTATAATCAAATTAGTCTAATTTTACTTTAAATGGTTAGGTTAGGACAGTTGAAGTTTTAGTTAATACCTAAAATTAAATAATTTCTACTTTTAAAAAAAATCAAGCGTTGTATTTTATGGAAATAATTGCCAAAACATGCGAAATAATGAAAAAATTAACATACAAAACTATCATCTTCAGTTCGTTTTTTGATTTTTAATAATGATGTTTTTGTATGTTCCAGTATGGTCTGAATATCTCATTATTTTCAGGCTCATATAATTATTAAACTTTTATTACAAGATTAGGAATAAAAACAGCAATGTGTAATAGAAAAAATCAATAAAGTACCGAATGATTTTTTCTTCAATAAATTAACCATAAATTTGCCTATAAGTATGTACATGTACATATGTGATCTCGCAATCGAAGTCCATTCAAAATTCTCTTGGTTCAATAAAAAGCTAAACTGGTCGCCATCAAAATATTTAAATGGACTTGTCGGTCGATGGCAAAAAAATGTCAGTATTTGTGATATTTGATGTCGTATCAATTTAAAGTAACCTATAATGATCATTTTTTATGTCCTGAATATTTCGATTAGTAGATTATAGATCTAACAACAAGAAGGTGAAATTAAAATCTTTATTTATTTATAAATAAAGACTCTACAAAGTTCTTCCACTAAATGTAAATATTGTGTCGAAATGTATGAGTTGTTCAAATGTACAAATAGTTCATTTACATAATTTATGTTTACTGTAGGTACATATGTATCTACATTTGTAGATTATGTATTGTATATGTACCTAGATTGTATCTATAGTTAGGTATCCAACAGCAACAAAAATAATTTATTTCGGTAACTCACTTTAAAATTAAGATTATAATTTTGGGAAAAAAAAATCATCAAATCCAACTTCAAAATGAACAAGTAGGTAATTCATAAAAAAATTTAATTGAAAAACTTATCTGAAAATCTAGGTTAAATTATAGTCTTCTATGATAAAAATTATCTACGTATAGGTATACCGCCATCATCAATTTAAATTTACTCAAACACATAGACAAAAATCAATACATTTTGGGCGTCACCAGACATAGCTTAAAATCGATATGCGTAAAAGAAGCTTTGAAATGCCGCCGGTGACGCGCTTGATAAAAAGAATAGAGTATAGCGTTTTTCATCAGAAAATTTTGTTAACCAAATAAAATAAAAAAAAAACCTTGACACCATTTTTAATCGAAACCAGTTAATTCACATTATTGCAACAGAAAAAAAAACGGCCATATTAAAAAAATCAATAAGCATATATACTATACATAAATATTCAAGAATAATTTTGAAATGAACATTTTTTTTGCTCAAGCACAACAAATACATTTCGTAAGTAGATTTTAATTTACACAGTCAGATAATTAAAATCTATGCACTATCAATTATAAATAATATATTAATATTTATACGATAAAATCAGCTTATTGGCATGATATATATTTAATATAATTTCATACTGAAGAAAACTTGATACTGATATACATACAAGCTACCATCAAAAATAATGCCTAAAATAATATTTGAATGCTTTGGTGGTGGTAGTGTACAAACAAGTATGGCAAGCTCAGTCCTAGGAACATTCTGGCTATATGTGAACCACGCCTTGGCACTACACCATTTTCAAAATTTTTCAATATCGTGTGAGGTTGTGTGAACACGATACTCACACTGGCACATCTCTTATACATTATCATTATATATGAATTTCTTGACGGTGCTATCTACCGGATATTATATAAACTCGCAATACATACAGGAAAAATTACGATTGGAATGACTTATAGGAAATGTAACGAATTTATTTCCATTTGAAATTCATATTAGAACAATTGTGACATTTATTAAAATTGGTGTAGTATTATGTAGGTATCGTATGTATAGTCTGTGTAAAGAAAGGCAAATAGGAATATTTGTCACAAAATTAATATGCATTTAGGCGGGCTAAGGTTTATCCATACAATCTTTTCGATTTAGAAAAGGCAAAAGGATTCGATAAATTGAAAACTAAAACATTTACGAGATTAAGGGATTTAAACATTATTGCCATCAGTATACTACAGAATTATTGTCCGTATAGGGTTATCCCTAAAAGGCTTACGTTGGTCTTGAATACATGTACAAAGTCATCCCGTCCCAACATATCTTTTATTGATACTTCCACACAGTGAGGGAATGTTTTGTAAGCTTGAAAAAAGAAATTGGGGCCGATAAATAATTTTTTTTTTAATTTGTTAGTTTTTACCACAATTATACACACTGACAATATTTACGTCCTAAACATCTATATACATATGTATGTATTGTAAAATCTTGTAGTTCAATTATGTACATACATATGTACATATTTATATAATCAATTATTTTTGTTTTGGTAGAATTAAATGTAATCACGAGGGAAACTACTGAAAACTGATGAAAAGTTTTTTTGGTTCTTCTGGTTATTTTCGTAATATGAACGAACAGCGGACATGTATTCAAATTCATATCATATTAATATCAACCAACCAATAAATTTTCTCTTCATTGACGATATCGGACCTATGGTATTTGTCATCAACACCGAAATAAATTCCATATATAATTCACAAATTTGATTTAAAATGTTTTTATAATTTGTAAACTACTTCCATTGCGATTCGGGTCATATTTTAAAGATGAATTATTTATGTTTAAAAACAATATATGTATGTATTTATTAATGTGAATAAAAATGGGTTAAATGAATTTTTTTGTACCTATCTTCATACATATAGTATATCCATATATACTTATCGAGTACATGTTTTTAAAAAAAGTTTACTATTTGGCATAACATGCATGATATTAAGGGTACGTTAGTTATGACCGCCTTTTTTTAGACCGCGTAATGTACCTAATATAGGTAATTTCTAACTACAGTGACCCGTTAGAATACCTGTAAACATACGTCAATAATTACCAAAAAGGCTAAGGGGAAGATTTGCTTTAGCAGTAGAAGGTATCGATAAGAACGATTTTGCTTCCCTGTAAGCAGCATTCTTAGTTAATATGGCATTCTTAGTTAGTTTGTGTAAAAGCCTCTGGATAATGGCATCCTTCGTTTTTTATTATTTTGACATACCCAGGGTTCCCAGTCCAGAACACCTAACATGCTTTAACATGCTTGCCTAATGGTTGTCGAAGATTTTCGTCATGTAAGCCGGACGGCTTCCAAGGACTTTTAGTCTTTTTTGCGAAACAACTCAATAATTCAGTATTCAGTCGTTTCAGGAAGTACTTCGCTGAACCTACAGTTCAGTTTGAACTGCCCCTTGCCAGGAGTGCGTAGATATTGTTCTGGAATTGGTCAGATTTCCTGCACATTCTTTCATGGATCCCTCGGAAGTAAATCTTGAAAAGGCTCCGTAGCATTGAGCTAATGTCTTAAAGCTCCTTAAATCATTTATATTTCAGTGCTTACTTGAGAAATTCTCCCATTTGAACCGCTTTCAATGACTTTACAAGAAATCTCTCTGAATTCGTTGTGCCTTGGTAAACCGTGCATCTGTCCAAAATTTTATTTTTTTTATTTTAAAATTAAACAATACATAGTACTATATATGAATACATTGTACCTACACTGGGGATCAAGAGTATTCGTTAAAATCCCCTTTAATTTAATTTAATTTAATGTAATTTTTACGAATACTCTTGATGCCCAGTGCACCTACAAGAGTACATATCAAAATTTATTATAAAATATATTTCTTCGAAATATTATAACAAATTTATTAATTACTATCAATTCAATTTTAGATTTTAAAGGTAGGTTATAGTTAGTTAGTTACAGAAATAGTAATTAGATAGTTAATATGTGTACAGTAAACACAGTACAGTAAAACCTCCTATAACGCGGTTAATTCGTTTCGCGTTATATGGAAACCGTGATTTAAGAAACCCAGAATTATTAAAATCACATTAATTCGTACTATATTATACAAAATCTGTATATTATACAAAATATGAAAACCTTCCGCGTAATAGAAGAGAGTGTCGTAAAACTTTAACCGCGTTATATGGAAACTGCATTATAAGAATACCGCGTAATTTATTAATTTATAAAGTCAACTGAATTTTTTTTACAATAACTGCAATTACTTAAATAAATAAAAAATTCATGTGTGCAGTGTTGAGTTGATTTTGCAAATGGAACCAGCTATAATTAGAATATCTTAATTTTCCTCACTGAAATAAATAATCAAATAATTGAATATCTACTTAATTACTTTTTAAATAGACCTGTTCAACACTCATGGTTTTTAAGTTATTATTTCAAATTAGTGTCTCATCATTTTGCTTTTTTATTATATTCCCGTGAAATCTCTTTTTCGTTAAAAACATTTAAATTTTTTTATTATTTTTTTTTAAATTATAGATAGTCGGAAAATTAAATCTTTTGTTTTCTAGTTGGTACTTTAAGATAACGCAATATGTATACGAACGACATGCAATTTTTTTGTTTTTGTTTAATTTAAATTTATCCAATTTATATATGTACATACATAGTTAGTGAAAATTTTGAGTGTTTAGGTAATTTTATTAAAAAAAATATGCAGTAGCTTGGTATTTTTCAAAAATGTTGTTGTCTATAATATTTGAGGCGCTCAGCGCTAAATTGGCTTAACCGACAAATTTGTCGAAACGGAGATAAATACTTATATTAAAAACCACATTTTCAAAATCTACAAAAAACAACAACGAACTACATATGTATGTGGTTCATAGATATATGTATTTTACCGCAGTGTATAATGCACCTACATCATGTACATTCATTCAAAATTCATGTACGTTTTTGTTTGTTTTCAATTATCTCTGTTCAAGAAATTTGGGGTTAGGCCAATTTAGCGCTGAGCGCCTCATTTTAAAAGCGCTTCAAAAAATAAGTAGTAAAATTGTGTAAATTCGTGCTTCAAATTAAAACTGTGTGATATCAATTTTCAACCGTGAATGGGTCAATGTTCTATGCTTAAAAATAGAATGAGTTCTCGTTTTTAGTATAAACCAGTGTAGGTAAATTTAAGTATTAAAACTTAATTTGTCTAGTACGCGTACTATTGTTTAGAATTAATAGTGATAGTTTGTTTTGTTTTTTTGTGTGTCTTGATCGCAAGAATTATTATTACTATTATTATCATTATTTATATTTATTATACTTTCTCTATTTATTAATTTTATGATGTTTTATGTTGCATTACTTTTACTTATTATCATCTAACTAGAGCAGAAATAGTGCACAAGATTCCAGAACAATATAGAAATACATTACGTATTTATTCGTCGTTTAATTAAATTTATTATTAATTATAATAATCGTACTACGAGTATATAGTCTTTATCTTTACTTACTTTTATATCTTCAATTATTTGTTTGCGTGACAATTTTTTAAGATCTAAGATATATATACTTTAGATATTTTGAATAAATTGATTGTATTGAATTTACTTACATAAATGTTATAAATGGGTTGGGAACATTTATTATTATTACCATCAAAGAGTGTTTTGCTAAAATTTAGTTTGTTACTATAATTTTTTTTTACAATTGAGACCATTTTTGGAAAAACCCCATATACGGCAAAAGATAGTTTTGAGAAAAACGTAAACCAAAGTTAATTTTATATGCAGCGGACAGTTTAATGAGATTTATTAAAATTAATTTTTATCGCATATAATAAAATTAACCTTTCATTAGAAATTTTTCTTTAGAAAAATCCATAAAACTACGAAAAAAGAAATGTACTCACTTCTGTTTAAAACTGAGTGCATCGACTGAAGCAAAAAAGTAGAAACTTTTTTTTGTATTAGAAAATTATAGTTTTTATATTACTTAGCCTTAATATATTTTAATGTATAAATAATGAGGATTGTTCGTGTAAATTTAAGCACATGTTGTTTGTTAGTTAGCACCATTTTTAATTTGAAGAAAACTACTCGATAAAATTGTAAAAAAGTTCTAGTGCAATGTCCACACCACAATTAATAATAAAAAAGTATGTAAAATGGATTGAACGAAAAATATTGTAAATTTAACAATATGTAGGTTTTTATAAGACAATTTAGCAATGAATTGGCGAATTTCCTCATAAATAAATGTTGCTGTTTTAACAAATATTTTGTAATTATTTTGACATTCTTTTACGAATAAATAGCTATGTTTATTGTTAAAAGTACAATAATTACTGTAAATTATTAATAGAATTTACTATATAATGATTAAAAATTTACAAAAATTTCATTTATTTGCCAGTTTGTATTTGTAATTATTTTCATTTCATTTTAAAACATTTTTTGCTATTGTTGAGATTCTTCCTAGTCATTAAAAGGCATTAAATAACGCACTGTGCTACCAATATAAAACCTAATGGCATGTATGAAAATAACAACAGAATTACATTGTGAATTGTTAATTTTTATTATTAATTACTTTTATTGTAAGTATGTACTTATACATATACATTTTTTTTTGATTAAATAAGGTAATTCCGGGATAGATGGTCTGCCGGGATGGACAACCTCAATATCTCAGTGTTTAGTCTAACTTCTAGCATGATCTTGTACGGCTATTTGCAAATTGCAAAGTGCAGAGTGCTACTTAGTAGTGAGTTATATAAAACAATATCTTTTTTGACAATGTGAAAATTACATAATTTTTGCTTTTATTTATAAGTGAAAACTGAGAGTATAGGGTAAATACTAAATTAATATTCTGCATTGATAGATTCAATTTTAAAGCATTTTATGTTTATAAAAATTAAATTCATATCGATGTGGTTGGACCGAAGGATGCTTCTTTTGTGAAAGAAAAATGCGTGAAAATTGCAGTAAATATATAAAAATTGCGGAAAACGCTATTAAAAATAATGGACCATCTATCCCTGAATACCCTGAGCACCCGGCATACTGTGGATAGACCACGAAGGATTTTTTATTTTTGTTATTAAAATACATAATCACTATATGGAGAATAATTAATAAAATTTTGTTATTAGTTTATTTAACAGATATATTGGAAAAAAAATTTATAATAAATAACCGAAAATACAAATTTTACAGCTGTTTTAAAATTGCTACACCTTAAATAAATTCTAAAAAATTCTAATTTCCTATAATTATTGTAAAACATCAAATGACTATTTTCTGTTACTTAAATTATAAATGTTGTTATAAATTAATAGAAATAATACAAAATGTTGTTTTACAATAATTGTAAGAAATTAACATTGAAAAATAACAATTGACATTGTAAATGGATTAGAAATTCTGTTGTTATTTTATTAGAAAATTACGATTATTTCTTGTTGATTTGTTTAAAAAAAATGTTGACAATATTTTTCTTTGTTCTTACGGTAACAATTTGGTGCGTAAACTTATAATTCGCACGTTGATTCGAGTAGTGACACTATTATAACTGAAAGAGAAATTATATTTGTTGATAATATTAGTACCTAAAAAATTTTAAAATTAGGAAAATCTTCTTTATGTTCTATTGAAACGTACGAATTATCTCATTAATACAAAAGAAAATGTATACGTACCACGTACGTAAGCTTAGGTTTTTTGGTTGAACAACTAAAACAAAATTTCGGGTCTTTTTCTTATCACAAAAAACATTTGATTGAACACAGCATTAATATGTATATTTTCTGTTACATCTAACTTTTTATTTTAATTCTGGAAATATAAAATTTAACTCAAAACAAAACACCAACATCGAATTTACCTAAAATCGTTTTAATTGCAAAATCACTATTTATTAATTAATATATGTAGCACTAAATCTCAAAATTCAAATCACTGTTTCTGTTACCTAAGCACAAATTTAGTTTTGTTTTTGTTATTGTGGTGCGTATATACTTAAGTTTACTATTAGCGTATAACTATTAACAAATATTACGTGAACAATTATTGCAGAATTATTAATTTTCATTTATTCTTTATTAATTTTAGAATTTTAGTTACATATATGTATGTATGTACATCAAGTCGCTAGTTATTTAATTAAAAACAAACTTTTAAATATACGTTTTGAAAATCACGCGAACCGTTTATCAATACTGGTGAATTCAATGATTTAAAAAAAAAAATTTAAACTTTCTTTGATTTTTGTCACGCCTATATGTAATCAATTAACATCTTAGTCTGTATGTTAGTATTTTAGATCATATAACATCAACAACAACAACATGATAAGGAAATTTTTAAATTAAATTCATTAACTTACTGCGGAAAATAAATACAAAACATTAGTAAGGTATACTTATGTGATAGTTGAGGTTATATTTTATCTTAAAAGTAGTATATTTATTCATTATATCGATTCCATAATAACTGGTTTATAAGTATTTGGATTTCTCTTTTTATTGGTATAAATATAAAGATACATAAGGGCCATTTCGTGACAACATAATCATTGCGAAATCTTGAATTTTAATTTTCTCATTATTAAAAAATGAGTTAATTTACGTAAAAATGATTATTATTTATAACGATAATTAATTTTGAATTCCATTTAATCAGAAAAACTTATGTTTATATACTCAATTGGTTAATATATTATTTATAATTTCTAAGTTTAATGTTACAATTAAAATTTATGTAATACACAATTATATACGTCATTATGATTATTATTTAAGGACATTCAGATATACATACGTATGTACCTACTGTACTAAATTTTGTACAATTCATTTGCAGTTGGCATATTTTATAAATGATCCATATTAATTTTAGGATGGAGTAGGTATGTAGAATATAAATAAATATAAAAAGAATTTGATAGAAGCGTTTGAACGAAAATGTGGACGTGGAGCGTAATTTGTAGTATTGAATACCTTAACAACTAAACCAGGAAATATCGTACATGGATCGGAAAAAGCACAGCAAAAATACAGTTGAACCACATCTGCAATTTAGCTTTTTAATCGCATTTTTGGTTTTTTTTCTTTATTATTACAAATTTTTTTTGGTCCGAATTAAGCGAAGTCCGGTTTAATGGGGTCCGGAATAATGAGATTCTAATGTATACCTATAGAAGGATAAATTTAAAATCGAAAAGATAAAAAATCTGGAATAATTGGATTGGATTGGATAATCTGGAGTACACACGTCCTTCGATTTGAACGGTACTTGATTTACACTTCACTTCGCTTTGTAAATTTAAATAAAAATCTTTTATTTCTAAATAAAATGAGATTCAACATTCCTTGAAGACTGGTCTTTTTTTTTATTATGATCAATCAGCTATTTTGAGCCTGTAGAAGAATTTGAGGAGTGTTTTTGAAAAATTATAATTTCATAATAAGATTAGTGAAAATCGTTTTAACAATAAATTAATCGTTGATGTACAAAAGTTCGCATAAACATTTAGTATGTATACCATTCTGTGAATAATTTAGTGAATCTAACAATGTGTAAGTATTAAAAGTTTATATAAAATATATGTAGTATTGACATTTAAGGCTGGGTACAACCTGACAAAAATTAATTTTAAAATAGAGGCAAAATTAATTATGTTAGCAACTAATTATATATGCTTTAAACTTAGTATTCTAAGTTGAAAAACGTCAGAACGTTTGAGTTTTAGTTTTTTTTTTCAAAGTATTATAGAAAAAGAAATAGTTCTACAGGCAGCGATGTTCAAAGTTTTATATTACCAAGGCTTTGGGCACTTTTACATAGCCATGTTTATTTACATATTGAGATCTGTTGAACACTATGAGGAGGATTCAAAACATAAGCTCCATGATATGATTCAGGGATCGCAACGAACCATTTCAGCTCAGCGATAGCCGGACTTCCAGATTGGCCTTATTCAAATTTGTAAAATCGTACCAAATTGTTTGTGTGAATACTGAGTACTGACCCTACAAATTTATGTGTTTATTATTAATTTTTAAAGCGCTTATGAAAAGAATCACTCCACCATATTGTTCATTCTATCATACATTAATTTATTATTAAATATTTTTTGGCGGCATTTCTTAATTATTTTCGTTAATAAACAGAAAATTTAATCCAAGATAAATAATTAATGATTTTAATTGCATAAGTCAACGCAATTATTAATTCTTCTCGATAATTTAATCATAAATTTAGTATAGTAATTTATTTAATAATGTTGTGCAAATAATATGCTCTTATAGGTATAGTTATTATTTAATTTAGCAGAAATGTAAGAAGAAAATTATATTTTTTACAAAAGATTAATTTCATAAATAAGACAAATGTACAGTTGGTATAGAAATAAAGTGATCGATGTGGAAAGAAAATTTTCTCGATGTCATCAAACTGTAGGTATTCATATTACAAAGATACTTTCCTTTTTGCTTTGAATGGGTAAGCACTTTGATAAAATGAACAGTTTTTTTCCATAGGTATGTATATATATATATAACTAGTATGTATAGTATGTAAAGTAAACCCATCAAACTGTTCTTTATAGAGTAAGAGTTATGGATATACTTGAATACACAAAAAGTTTCTAGATATACATACATATAT
>JANSTT010018859.1:0-12756 GCA_026745375.1 Platyura marginata | reverse complement strand
AAATGTAGAAAAAATGAATATGACAACAATTATAGAGAATACAAAAATGAAGATTTCATTCATAGACCAAAAAGTAGTACGACCTAGCGTTATGGCGCTGCAATCAATTTTAATGAATTTCAAGGGTTTTTAATCATTTACTCGAAAAGTATTGAGATTACGGAAAAAATGAATGTGATGAAAATGATAGAGAATAAAAAAATGAAGATTTCACTCATAGACTAAAAAGTTCTACGAAATGCCGTTATGGCGCTGCAATCAATTATATGTCATTTCTAGTATTTTTAATCATTTGTATTCAATTTACCCAATTATATTTATTGTACAGACAAAATAGACACGGACAAAGTTTAAAATAATAAACAAGTACTCATACGGGTATATTATAATCGGTGTAGCCAATTTTTCCTTCTTTACTGGTTTTTTAATCATTTTGAAACTGTTAGAGCTATCTTATATTCCTTCCAGATATACTCAAATGGCGTCATTCCACGTGTATAAAAATGTATCACAATCGGTTCAGTAGTATAGGAGTAATTGTAGTTCAAAGTCAAAAACGACGTTAAGTTGCACCAAGAGAATTATTGACGCAATCATCATACCTAAGACTATTTAAAAAAAAAATTTTATCATTATAATGGAAGAAAATGGAAAAAAAATTGATAGTTTGGTGGAACTTGACCGTTTTTTCGGGAGTTTTTAAAAAGTGACACATTTTGAAATTTCTTAATAATAATAAGATAATGTTTTGAAACTTTGTATTTTTATATTACTTCAATTTTCCAGCATTTTTTGTCAAATAAATTTTTTTGAAAAAGTTAACCCTTTAAGAACCATACATTTTGAATATGAGTGGATTTGTTTAACGTGCCGCTTTGAAGGTTAAATTATATTTTTAAATAATCCTAAGTAAATTTATAGAGGTACTGAATACTATTTGCACTATATTCAATTTAAATACATAAATTGATTTTATTGAAAATTGCTTCCACACACAAAATAAATAAAGTAAAAGCGCTGTTTTCACGAAAAAATTCTGAAATTATTTAAAATGAGAATTTCTCCAAATTTTGACTAACTTTGCCTGTCTTACACAATAACTCATAAGCGCGTTGTGCTAAACTATTGAAATTTTGGCGTTTTTTTATGTGCACTAATTCAGCTTAGAATTAAAAATGGGTATTTTCACGTTTTCTCCCAATAACCCTACCAAAATACAAAATTTCAATAAAACGGCCATTTCTTTTTTATATGAATTAAAAAAAAAAAATTAAATACAAAAAAGGCTTTGTCTATTTTCTTACAATTCTAACGTATAGAAAGGAAACTACGTTGCCTTTAAATGGAGATATTTTTTCTATTATAGTCAAAAGCGATACACAAATATTGATAAAATCTATAAATTTACACTTTCATATTTAAATTTTTAAGTTATCAGTTCACTGTTCAGATTTATAATATTTGAGATTTTAGAAGAATAATTTTAAGCAGAGTTCAATAATTTTTTATAAAATATAAGATTGCGCAATTGGAATAACATTTTCACTCATTTTCTGTGTTACCTATTACCACGACACTGGAACTATATTATATCCACTTCACCTCTTCAAATATCCTTATTTTTATACTTGAAATAATTATTCCGACCAAGTTTAACGCTTACATCAAACGGTAACTTTTTCCAGAAGTTTTCTATTCACAAATGAAAAATTCTTTCAACACCACGTATAAAGTTTTCCTTTCTATCATTTAGAGTGGAATTAATTTTACTAAAACTATAATGAGGTTCTTCAATTAGTTATAACTTTTTTATAGACTAAAATAATATTATTTTTTTTAGCCACCACTATGTCCTTCAACCACTCAACACTTTTATTAGAAAACCTTTTTTTTAATGGGAAAGAGTCCCACTCGAATGAATTCAAAAATCAAACTATTTCAGATCGATCATAAGGCACGGTAATATCAATGATTATAACATTTTTAATATCAATAATTATAAATAACACATTAATAAGTTGCAGCGATGGGGGGAATTCTACTGTCTCTCAAATAAATACATTTTGAAACAACAAATCGAAATTTTACTATGCATTTTGTATTTAATTTAATGAATATATTCAGCAAAATACTATAATTACAAGATATGATCGAAGAAAATTCAATTTGGTTCACATTGTATATTGTGAAGGAATTATTTGTTTAAAAAAATAATAAAACTATTATCAACTATTATTTATAACATCTCATTGAAAAGTAGATTAACTACAGTACATACGTGTACACGCATCATTGTGATCTTTACCCTACATAAAATCTTTAATTAACCATATAAATTATCGATAAGTGCCAAGCAAATTTTTTCTCACATACTCTACTTACCAAATACAGTAATACGATCTGTTAAGACGGAAATCTGTCTAAGACGAATTTTATTTTCAATACTGTAATTTTCTACCAATTTTCTACGTATATTTGTGACAATTTTTCGCTATCATTTAAGGTACTGCCACATAGAACGCGGTCTGCCAGCCGAAGACAGATCAACGCGACCTGACCGCGACCGTCAGCGGTCTGGAGACGACACATAGAAAGCGGTCTGCCGCGATTACCCGAAGATTAAAACACACATTGTAAAAGTAACATGTTTTTTATAAAATTACCTTCGTTGTTTATTACGAAACAACAATAATAACAAAAACTGAAGAAATTATATAACATATTCTGACAACGACATCTATAAAACCAACTAATCGCCGACCAACAAACGAAATACGCGAAAAATTTCTCAATTAATGTTATTACTAATGTCAAAAATAAATGAATATTTTCTCACATTATCTTTTAAAAAATTCATTCAATTCTATCAAAATTGCAATCACAATAATAACATTTTTGGCACACCGCCGCGGGCAAAAATTATTTTGTATGTATTTCAATATATTCGAAAATCTGATCGCGGCGATCTCACCTTGAGACCGTGCTCTGTGTGAACGGCTTTATACATTTATGTGTATTACAAGAGAACGCTTTGTCGCGCTGTCAAAAAATGACAGACCGCGCTCTGTGTGGCATAATATTTTAAGGGCCAACATTTTCAAATCAATATTTATTACTTTAAGGTTCAATAAAAATACATTTCATTTTCCATCGCTTTTTTTCTATTTTTAAACGATCTATTGTTCGATAATGTACTCGTATAATATAGGCAGAAATATTTGTGGTAACGGAAAATTTGTCATGTTGTATCTGTATAGGACGGAAATTTGTTCCGATCTGTTGCGTTTCCCGTATTAGACAGGTGTTACTGTATAATCTAAATAACACATATTGAAATATAATTAGCAATAGTGATATGCAAATGATAACCCCGCCAAGAGCTAAAAAAAATGTGAAACAAAGTTTACTTAGGAAATGTGTGCAAGCAGTAAAATTGATAAATTATTCTCTTCACATGTAATTGAAAAATAATAAATATGTCAAGAATTAGACAAGAATTAGTGGACATAAATATTAAGTGCAAACGGATTCTGCTGAAAATGTAAAAGAGATGCAAAGCTTTTATGAAAACATAGTTAAAGTTATCGATTGTATCATTTTCCCATTAAAAAAAAAAACTTTGTTTGCTACACAAAAGGACGTGTTCAAACAGGCGAAATTATATTTAACAGATGTTGTGTTAAAATTGTAAAACGAAAAATTCCATAAAGTAAAAAAAAAATTATTATTTATAATAATTATTTAGATGGGTGGGTAGGGGAGAGGATGGATACTTGGGGCTACAGAACGAATGCTAAGCCACTACGTAGAAGGTGCCGCTATAGCAGAAAATTCACAGTTTAGAAATGAAAATGAAAAGTGTATTCCAAACTGTCATATTTAATAAATTCAATATAAATACAAACAACATAATATCAATCCGGAACAGAACAAAAATACCAAAACTAATAAAGATCTATGGTATTAAATCAATGAAAAATTGATTGGACATTTTTACAAGCCGGAACAGGAATTTGGGATTTTTGTAATGGCGATTTGAAAAATACATTGGGCTACGACGTGGATTTTTTTGACTCATATAAATTCTTAAAATAATTAAAGTTAATAAAATTATAGTGGTGATTTGAAACTTCTGGAGTTTTTTTTTCTTCTTATTTCCTTTAACCCCTCCAGGTGGGGCATAGAGCTGAAACCAGTGATCGCCAAGTGTCTCGATCCATTGCTAAGGCACCAATCTCGTTCCATGTTTTCCCGACCAATTTTAGCTCATTAATTGTTCCAAAACAGGGCTTTTCTTGCAGGCCTGCGTAGAACGTGACCAATCCATGTCCATTTTCTCTTTCTTATCTGTAGCTCAATGGGGCACTCATGTGTTAATTTCCATAGGTTATTATTTGATATTACATTGGGCCAGAAGACTTTTGAGATTCGACGCAGGATTTGTTAATGAAGACCTGGAGTTTTCGCGTGATTTTAGAGGAAACCGGCCATGTCTGACAACCATAGAGAAGAACAGACTTAACATTTGAAGTAAATATCCGCAGTTTTGTTTTTCTTGAAATATCAGATGATCCCCAGACATTGCTGAGCTGTGCAAATGCAGCCTTTGCTGCCCGTATGCGTTGTTCAATAGCATTCTCACTATCTCCATCCTCAAAAACAATGCTGCCGCGATAGGTAAATTGGTCGATCCTAGCAATTACTTCCTGGTCAATCGATTGACCATTTTTTTTTTGACCAAGAAATATTCTATAGATAAGCATACAACAACATCTATGCCTATATGTTTTGATTCATACATTTCTCAGCTTCAACTTGCGGATAGTCTCAAGACTTCAATCCCACGTTTTTTTTTTAAAAAAAAAACTTTTACTGATATCATGTTTTTCCAGTGATTTTTTATATCTATGGGTATTTGTCAGAAGGCCTTAACCCTAATTTTTCAAAGTTTTCAATAGAGAGAAAAACTAAATATTTTTTCAACGAAAGGGATGATAGCGGCCATTTAAAAAGCGGGGAAAAACCATATTTTTTTGTAGAATTTATAGTGTTGCCAGATAGTATAAAATATCCCAAATTACCAGATTTCATAAAAAAACAATTTTTGAAAAAATTAATGTTTGGGCCTTTTGACAAATAACCATCGATAGATCAAATAAACAGATCTTTGCCAGAATCTTGATCATGGACGGACGGATATATTTCGATTTCATATTTAATGAGAAAGACGATGGTGGTAATTTTTTTTTAATTTTTTTCTAAGGTTAAGAATACAAACTCTGTACTAAAGTTATAATACCTTTTGTTGCTATACGCTTAAACGAGTATAGAAATATAGAACGTATCGACTATTAAATTATCGTTTTATATATATTTATTGTGATGGTAAAGAAGCAGCCTAGATTTACCTATAAAAATATAACAATCAAAGATTATGATATAATATAAATATCGATTAATCAATGATTGGTTAAAAGTTTACTACTAATTGATTACTCAATGAAAACTTTTGGGAAAATGTAATTAATCTATGTTGAAATACCGATTGAATAGGATACGATAAACTAAATCACCCAATATTTTCCCTTCAATATGCAAATTCCAATATAAATCCCTTTAATACACCACAAAACTATATTTTGTATCATTCACTCCAATATATTGGATATATATATATATATATATATATACTTAAGTACATATGGAATTTCAGCCAGCTTTGGCATAAATACAACCGCATTTTCTTTAAAAGCAATCGTAATTCAATTATTTATGTTGGATAATATTATGTACTAGCAATTTGCATACATATAGTACATATATGCGATGGTACAATTACAATACCTGTGTATTTGTATATATATGTATGTACTTATTTTAACCAATACAACAAAAAATTAGTACATATGTAGATGTACGTAAATATATGGTAGTAGGATCGGAAAACTCCAGCTTTAATTTGAATTGTTCAGTTTTTCACCCGCTATCATGTGCGAAAGTTTAAATAGTTTGAAACTCATTTAGTTAATTACTTCAGCCACATCTATATATATATATATATATATACATATATACAATACAATACATATACAGTATATTACATATATGTAGTAGCAAACTTAGGTAACATTACTTAGTAGGTAAAATTTGTATCCACAATGTAATCAGCACTTTGGCGGATATTGCGTACTTTACACATCAAAATGGATTACATTAAAGGTTAGTGGAAAACGCGTAAAGACTGAACGGTGAACATTTATTACGTTTGCTTTTAATTCAATTAAGGAATTGTGTTTAAGTTAAAATGCTCCACACAGCTGTGTATTTGTACATTATGCTAAACAATTATTTGCAGTACGCAGAAATTTCTTGTATGTAGTTATCTATAATGACTTCTTATAAACCATCTAATTGTATGTAAATTTCTGTTATTAATTGTTTATAATATAATAAATTTCTATTAGTAAACTAAAGTAGTTCGAAATTGATTTAGAATTTAATTAATAACAACTTCACGTGAAACTACACACAAAAAAAAAATACAATAATTAATTTAGGAAATTACGTATTACAGGTTATATTATTATTGTAATTAATATTTATGGAAAAATAGCTGGTACAAAACAATAAAAGAAAGGCATACAAGAAATAGCAACAACAATAAAAACAAAAATTTTAATTATTTTATAATAAAAAAAATAAAATAAAAATAAAAATTAAACAACAATAAAAATAAAAACAAGAATTAATTTAAAAGATAAAAACAAGAATAAGAACAAAAAGAGAAACAGAAACTAAAAATAATTTAAAACAAAAATATTAAAACGTACACAAAGAAAGTTGAATGAAATGCTAAAGCTTCAATCACACATCAGTTACTAACAGGTTCCCGAGTTCTAATGAGATTATGTATATACATAAAAACATAACGAACGCATTAGAAATTTATTTGAAACTTATGCTGTTGAAGTAAAATGGCCATCATTATTATATATGATGACGTTCTATGTCTACAATTTTCTTTTTATCTCAAGTGAAATATCATATTTAACCATAGTTTATAATCGAGAGACAATGCGGCAAAGGACAGATGTTCCCCTACAGCATAATGTTGAAACCAAAAACTACGATACTGAACCATAAAACAAAACAAAATGTCCAATGTTGTAAAATATTGAGTTACCTGTTTGGAACATTTTCAGCCTCAAGCAATGCTAATTAATTTTCATATTTTGGAATTTACTAACAGAACAGAAACAGAACATTGAAAATAGAATTGATAAAAATAACATATTAAAATGAATTGTCTTCAACTTTTAATGAGTGTCCAACTGCAACATACATATAGTATGTTGAGATCACATTATGTATCTAAATATCAGTGGCGTGGCGTGGCCTTTTTGCTCAATCAACCTCGGGGAAAAAAATAAAATTCAACTAAATTTATTCAGGGAAAAATTCTTTATATTCACAGTCCATTATATAAAAGTTAAACCTTTAAAGACACTGTTTTGGATAAAGGATTACAGTTTTCTAAAAAAGAAAAATGTATGAAAATATTTACAATTAAATTCTAAAAAAAGTCACTAATAAAAATTTTTGGTTAACTCTTTTGCGCTCAAACTTTAAGTGTTATTCAAAAATTGAATTTTGCCAAAAAATACAGAAAACTTTCAAAATCATATCTTTAAATTAAGAAAGTTCAAAATCGTCACTGCTAAATACCAAAACATTCTTGCCAAAAATGTGTCAACGTACTTACTGTCTCCATGTTATTTAATATTTACATTTTCCAAAATATATATATATATTTCTTTTGTTATGTATAATTCATATGTCACCATTACAAGCTTATCCTTTAGCCAGCAATAAATGTACGTCCATTTTATTATAGGTTTGTTGAACTGGAATTTATTTTGTTTACGTTGAAACTTTGACAGTGAACCTTTATATCAACAGATTTTGGATTATATCTTAGCCCATTTTAGTTATATTCTGTTATGTTAGGTATTACTATAAATTAAATTGGTTCGGTATTTAGGTTAGATGAATATTAATAATAGTTCAATTCTAATGTTATTTGGCAAGAGTTAAATTTTAAAAATTTCTTGCATACAATAAAAATATTATCCATTCAAATTTACTCATATATAGAGTAAGTCTGTATATATGATTCTCACAAAAATAATTGTGCATCATATCAATAACATGACACTCGACTACATATATATAATAAGTATTAGAGATATGACGTTCATATATTGAACTTATCACTATACATACTTAAAAATCCTGCACACAGATTCATCTGTGTACTGTGATAATGATCGAAATGTCGATTAAAAAACAAAGATTTACACCCACTCTATACGATCGAAAAAATAACTAAAAATAATTATCCATTAGGTTATTATAAAAAAGTTTTTTTTTTACATTCGTTTTGGATGATTTGCAGCCATTTTTTTTTCTCAGAGTGATGCCATTTTCGAAACTATCAAAATCTGTTGATTACTTGATTTTCAATTAGTTTCCTCAATTTGTATCAATTTATTTAGTACCTATACACAAAATTGACATTTAAAAAAAAAAGAAAAACTTTTACAATCAACAGTTTATTACCAACATTGGTTTTCTTTACAGAAGAAGAAAAATTATTACTTCAGTCGGCGTCAGTTCGACGCATGCCTAATTAACCTATACAAGCGTATTATACAATTTTTTTTTCGAATTATTTTGCCTATCATTAATACAACAATTTTAAAGTGGTATTTTCCAATTGACTACAAGTGGAAACCACAATTAACACTTCTAAAGGGTAGACTTAATGCTCTTCTATAAATGAGTTGAAATTCCAATTTAAGTATGAATAGAACAATAATGGACTGCTACTAATAAAATGGAGAACAAATATAGGTATATTATATATGTATGGATGTGTAGAGGTATTTTTATTATAGGCAAAAAAAAAATTCTTTCATATCATTTTCACTAGAATCGCTCTTTAAATAATATATTTCGGAAAAATCTCTGTGCGTGTGAATGGATAGTAAAACGTTATCGATCCTTCTTCACACATACATTTTTTAAGGAAGCGTGTAAGTAATACACACGTAGTACAAATTCTCACAACCCAAGTGTGTGGCAACATTTTATAAAAAAAAAAAAAAAATAATTCGGAAGGAAGAAAAAAAAACCCGAGCTCACTAAAGAATCCATTTTTATTTTCCCAAAAAAAAAAAAAAAACATTTCCTCCACTAATTTATATCCAGTAAATGTCCTTTGGTTCCACTTTAATCTTTTTATTATATAATATACATCAGTAAGCTGTGAAGAGGGGAATTCTTGAGCAGACATTAAGGTTTTTCATTAAATAGTCTGGCGTACATTATATTATTTTAAGAGCCATTTAAGGTCAAGAACAGCGCAACGCTCTAGGGTTTTTTGTGTTTTTTTTTGTTCTCATGGAAGTACTTATAAAATAAATATGCCAAAATTCTGTATATACATACATATGTATATACGTACTTTTAAGCCTTTTAAAGTAGATTGATTATTTATTTTTATGGTTTTCGACGAGCCATTTAATGGTATTTAATTATTTTCATTAAAATTCTTTAAATAATTTAAATGAAAATTTTCTTACAAAATTGCTACTTTGAAATAAGACTTTTTCATCAGTTCTATGATTGAAAAACGTTGCGAATGTGTTAAGAAAATATTTTAGTTAAATGTTGTTTTGTTTTATTTATATATTTAAGATTATGGATCAACAATATCCTTTATCGAGTAAAAAATTCGAAATTCCTAACTACTAAGTTATTACAAGAAATTTTTTTTCTTCTAGGAATTGCAACACCAATAAAAATTCCAAATTTAAGAAAATTCTACAGTGGATCACTGAACAATCTCAAACAAGAAGGATCAAATTTACTGAGCTTCATTTCATGTAACTTAATCAAACCAAAAGAAACACCACCGACCATTGATCGACGTACAATTCAATCCACACACATATCCACTATATCATCATTGATTGATATAACAAAAACACCATCAATGCCATATGATGCAAAACGAGAAAATTATGGATTGTATGCGTTGAAATGTAATAGAAATGCGGCCAAACGTGATTCGACACCAAACGCCCCTCAAGAAGTAATTAAAATCAATCAACCATCCACAATTCATGAACTATTTTCACCATGCAAAACTTTAACCGAATATCACGAACCCTTAAATTCATTGAACTATAATCATGAATACTACAAGATTGAATTCAGCGAAGAGGGCGGTTTAAAGGAAATTTCGAATAAATGTGATTTGGAATGTGCTAATACGATAAGCTCAATTGATTCTGAAACAACACCAAATATGAAACCATTTCAAGTTCCACCGCCAAGAAAGAAAAAGTCTGCCACCACAAGCATATGTGTAAATGATGGAAAACTTCCAATATCAAAACAATCAAAACCAAAACCTCAAGTCAGACTATTGAAAAGTGGCAAGAAAACTGATTTATCACATAGGGACAATAAATCTGAAACATTTTCCGATGGTAAAAGAAAAATTCAAAATATTGATCATCCCAGCCAATGCGGTGGCACTGTGAATGCAGACAATTTAGATTTTGAGAAAAACCACAGTGAATTATATCGAATTGCAAATATTAAAATTGGTGGTGGCGATAGTGGTGGTAATGTTCGTTATAAAACGGAGCCACCAATTGTGGTTGATGAAATTCTTAAAAAGCGACCAAGCTTAAAGTATCTGAAAAAGCTAAATTCAAGCGATAGTATTGACATTTTTAACTATCATAATAATAATGTTTTTGATGACTTTAATGCTGCACTGAACCACGAACCGGTTATTACCGTAAATGAAAAACCAAAAATATCCATGGCCAGACGATTGTATGCCAAAAACATTGATGATAGTTTATCATCATCATCATCATCTGATTCCGATGAATATGTTAAATTTTCATCTAAACATCAGCCATGCAGCAGGCCTTCTCGCAAAAATAAATCAATTAATATGATATCGAATAGCAATGAAATGCCGCAATTAAAATCTTCGACCCAATTCACAAAATATGGCGTTGGCTATGATAGCACGAATTTCATTAATAAACCACAATTCATAAATAATCTACGAAATATCGATAATAACAATACCGACACTAATTTTGAATCAAAATTATGTTTTCCCAATGATCAGCAGAAACCAGAACAAACAGACGAGGGTGATGGTTTATGTACACAAATATATAATAAAGAAAGGGTTAACAGTAATGAGCTGAGGTTTAGTAGAAATGACAGGCACTTGCCACCTCAAAATGTTTATACAATCATAAATTTGGTTACTGTATGAAATAGGTTTGGCATAAAATTACGGTACCTTAATGCTTTTTGCTATTTGTATGTATATTATGTACATAGATAGAGCTTTTTACCTTTGGAAAATGGGGATAAATGATTATTTATAACCTTTTCTAGGCCAAAACTGAACGGGTTTTTTTTTGTTTAATTTATTATTGAAACAAACTGAAGCCGAATTAGTTGAAGAGCATGGGTTCTATGTACGGTCCTTATTAGTAGATAGTTAAATGAATCTTAAAGTACCCAAGAGCTTTTTCTTTGAACATTTTTTTTTTGTGATTTTCGGTGTATACCTACAGCCTACACTACACATCTTAATCAGCTTACATTTATGAACGTAAGCGGTAAGCATATAAGTATGTATGTATTGTATGTATGAATACAATTGTACATATTGTAAGATGCTTTTTATAGCGATTTAAAACAAATAAAATGAGCCATTTAGCTTTAAATGAGCTTGTATTGACTTATAGCTTAAAAATTCTATTTGGCCTAAAGCAAAGATTTAATTTATTTTAGGTATTTCCAAAATGACATAACAAAAATGTATTATCCTTAAATATGATGAGACAATGAATTTTGAAATATTGTTTGAGGCCGTCTAGTCTGGGTAAAATGTTATTTCCATTGTTGGCATGACGTTATTATGACATAGACGGTTAGGATGAATTATATTTTCATCTAAACAGATTTAACCTCAAATCCTCTGATTTTTTTTAATAATTCCACAGCTTATATTGTTTTTTTCACACACAATTTTCTACCAAAATCTATAAACGGTCGTTCAATTAATTTTTTTTTTCTGATAAACATTCAAACAACCTTACTCCCTGGGCAAGTGGTTCGAACAATAGCATCGCCGTTTTTTTTTCTCAATTATATTATTATACATCTCTAGCACTATTCAAGGGCTATTCTGCAAAACATTGGCCCTAAATTTTGTTGACATCCAAAAGAATTTTTTTTGTTTAAAGTTTCTACATAGTTACAAAATAAAAAAAATAAAATTTCATTTCACACACAAAAGTTTTTATATATTTGGCCAAATTTTCCATTTTTGTTTGTACACACAATACTTTAATATAATTAACACAATTTTACGAGCCGGTTAACGATTATAAGGCTCCAAACAAAGATCAAAGCAACATCAAGATAAATTAATTTCTCTGAACAACTCAGTGTCTATAAAAATATTTAAAATTAATTAATTATTAATATTTGTATGTAGGTACGAGTATATAAGTAACAATAAAATGCAATGCCTATAATATCATAGATAAAAGTATAAGATGGTTCACTCTCATATAATGAATTTAGTCAAAAGATCAGCACCCATTGGGATACAATCTCAAATCTATTGTAAATTTTGCAGTGTAT
>JANSTT010018858.1:0-12761 GCA_026745375.1 Platyura marginata | reverse complement strand
TGTAGAAAAAATGAATATGAGAACAATTATAGAGAATATAAAAATGAAGATTTCATACATAGACCAAAAAGTTGTACGACTTACCGTTATGGTGCTGCAATCAATTTTATTGAATTTCTATGGTTTTTAATCATTTACTCGAAAAGTACTTATGTATATAGATTACGGAAAAAATTAATAATAATGAAAATGATAGAGAATAAAAAAATGAAGATTTCGTTCATAGACTAAAGGATTTTTTATGCTATAGATAAGAAAATATTTTTTTGGTGAATTTATGTTAATTATCTAAATTTATTATCGAATCGAATTGTAATTTGTATTTTTATTTTTAAGAATATTTCACAATTCCGTAAAAGAATAATTTTAAAGATAATGCATCTTATATAGTATACTTACATAAGAAAATTTAGTATGGGATTATCCTTAAAGATCTTTTTTATTTTCCATACGATGTATTATGATTATCTACTTCCATAATCTTATTTCTAAATATATTTTCAAGACATATAAAACCAATTTCAAATAGATTATATTATATACCTACATATACGCGAAAGTAAACAAAAAAAGAAAAAAAAAAGAAAAGAACAACGAAACGACTTGTAATAAAAAACCAATAAAATTAAAAAGTAATCTAAAAATTTGAAGAAAAAAAAAATCGAAAACGAAATCAGGGCACATATATACAGAATTAATAACACATTCGAGCCTACTTATTAAATGTACAATTTCAAATATCACGAATCTAATCTATATATTTGTCTGGAACTGAAGAGAGAGAGTCAAAAGTCAAATTTAAATTATCTTACACACTATAATTAAGTAATAATTTAAAGAGGAAAAAAAACACAAATTTTTCCATCATATACATAAAAAATAATATCTCGATTAAATGATTGACCCATTGATCGATTTTAGTGCTATTGTTGTTTATAATCTATGTCTAGGTACGTGGAACGTCTACACATAACCGTAAGTTTGCCGTAAGATATTTAAATTTCTTTTATACATAAAGATAGTTAATCGGGAAAAAAATGTGTTTCTTTGAAATTTTAAATCATAAATTATTTGCAATTAACATTTTTTTTTATTACTGTTTTTTTTTTTACATTCTATCACACATAAATCGTGAAAAAACACAAAACACCGCGGTGTGTGCAAAATAACAATGTAATTTTAATTATTTTTTTGTGTGTTTTGTGTGTAAATCAGTTAAGAATAAGAATAGCCGAGAATTTTGTTTAAATAAGAAAAAAAAAAAAAAAAAACAATATTTCTAAGGTTTGAAGATAAATAAACATGTTTTTATGTATAATGTACACACACACAACATATAACTGGGCAAATACAAAGTAAGTTTCTGTCTGAACGAACACGGTGGGTAAATTATTTCAATAAAAATTTGCATCAACAATTTATTTTAGAAAAAAGTGATGTGACGGCACTTCGGGCATGACTTTGTCTCTAAATTTAATCAATGAATAAGCCAAATTTTTTTTTTCGACCTTCTTTCATCATACAATACGTGTTGGACTATTATGCAATTTTTTCCACCATGCTTTTTTAATTATATTTTATAGCGGTTGAGAATTTTACTTGTGGTGCATCGCATCGTTTATCGGATAAATTCGATGCTAATAAGTCCGGTCATCCGCTGCACGCGTTTTCACCCAAATTACGTTCGTCAGAAATGTGACATTTACATGCGGACCATCTAGATACACTGAAATGCATGAAATGTCGGCCACTGTATGCGATGCAATTTTTGCGTTTTCATCACAACTACAAACTATCCCATTTTGATGGGATTTTTTGTCGGAATTCGTGCGAATTTTAACACAATTGTTCAATGGATGTTCAATTTAGACGAATTTTGTTTTGTATTTTTTACGGCTACGAATAATTGTGACATTTTTGACAAACGCAATTCAGACGAAAACACGATCACTAATCGACCGTCTTTATTGCTTTCAATAATGACAAGCGGTGTCTAAAATTAAATTTTTGCATAGAAAAACCTAGCGAAAATAATCAAAACACCATTTTTCAAGCCATAGTGTTCAAGTATTTCATATTTATGTGTTCTGTGACCAAAAGTCTATTACAACAATGAACAACAATACTATAATCGAAATATTTTGTTACTATTTTGTAGAGATATGTTATGAATAAGTCATCAGATACTAAAATAGCCATCTTGGCAACTGGATTAGCTGTAAATAAATTTTCGAAGAAATACATTGTCGTTTTGTGGTGCCTCTTTACAGTATGGAATGGTGCCAAGTAGTCAAAAAAAAAAAAAAAAAATTCTTAAATGAAAAGTTACTTCACATTATTATAAGCTGCACCATTGAATATTTACCATTCTTGTATAGATTTATGTATAGGACATAACTAATTGAATTGAATAAGTTCACCGAACTTGTTTAAAAAATAATTTTTTTTTACCCATCATGTGACCACATATGATTTGATGAATGAAAAGAAAACCTAAACGCTTACGTAAGTACGTGAATTAAATACAACTGTCAAGTAATTTTTCTAAACTATGCATAAATAAAATATGGTGAATATATAATTAAGGTATATTGTACGAGGGAACATACATATACCTAGCTACACCGGAAGGGTGATTTTGATTTCTTATTACAGATAGGTGGATCTAATGGACATATTTATTATAGTAGATAAATACAGTTCATAGAAACAGCATAATATGGTCAATGGTCATTTTTGTGAAGAGAAGAAAAAAAAATAGATGGAAAGATTTGATCTTTTGTTGGATTTTTTTTTTTTATAAAAATATAATCTGCCCTTATTTTGTTTGCTACCCTAAATTGTTATTATTTTTTTTTCCTTCAATTGAGAAGATTGTCATATAATGAGGGTAATTGTAGCATAAGTAGAATGGAATTAAAACATTTTTCTTCTTATGTATGGACCAACTGACAGTTTTTTTTTTCGTTTTACTTATTTTTATGGTATTAATTACAAAGTTGTTTGTTAATATGAACAATTAACAGATGTCATGGTAAATGTTAATGGAAATTAATTAATTACAGATGTAGGTATTTAATTACATTGAAAATATACATAATAATGGCTTTTGATAAAATAGTAAGCGACGTTGTGTAAAAATATTTAATTTCGCAACTAAATTTTCTTTGAATTTTTCCCTCGTAATATTAACGCAATTTGTTTTTTAACCCTTTCAGAACCAAGTCCAATATAACTGGACAAATCTATTTTGATAAATTTTGTTCTAAAATGTTGTTTTATTCATTTTTAGAACAAAATTTATCGAAATAGATTTGTCTCATATATTGGACTTGGTCTTAATGTTTTACCCTTTTTTTTACCAGTTAATTTCTATATACATACAATAATTACTAAAAAAGTTAATATACATTTTGTCGTAACTTGACCTAATATAAAAAAAAAATAAAAATATAATAAATAAATATGAATATTTAAAAATATGTAATATAGCAACAAAAAATATAATAATAAAAAAAAAAAAACAAAAAAAAAACAAAACAAATAAATATAAAAAGCTCAGGTACATACAGAATTTTTTTCATATACCTCTTTCGAGCCACAAGGGTATACGTTTCCTTGTGCCCACCGCTAAGGTACTTCATCCTTTTAAATGGGGTGTTGCCTAATAAATATTATCCTTTTTCTATGTTAAATACGCAGTATAAGGTCTTCTTTTTTTTTTTTTAATACCAACACAAAAATAAATTAATATTCCATATAGATGGGGGTGAATGAAAACGTTGGTATAAATTGTTCAACCACCAAAACCAATTTAACATTTTGCAAACAACAATTAATCTTCTAAATCACTTTTAAAAGCTAACCATTTGACACTTCACTCATTAGAATTCAAATTTTAATAGTAATTTTTCATTTTTATAGCATCCAGAAAATATGAAACACGTGCACAATTACCAAATTATTAATAATAATATCATAAAGGAGACACAGTTTGCCTTTTATTGTGCATTAAAGGAAAATATTAAATTCAAAAATCGATAAAAATAATAAAAGTCAATTAGAACACTTGTGACTTGTGGGTTCAAAAATTACGCGCTCAATGCACCATGGCATACACAAGAACCGAAAGCCAATTTATACACGATCGCACAACAAAAGCCGATGCAAACGCATTGAACGCCTATGGCAAACTGAGTTCATATCACATTTTAAAGACTCACATGGCCGGGGCTCTTGTTTGACTGCATGGCTCATTTGTACGGTGCATTGATTCGATATAAAATAAAATAATATGAAAATAGGTTTTTTTTTAAATTTTTTTTTCTGTCGGCAATGCTACATAAAGTACAATAAAATGAAATGGAAACTGAACAATACGATTGTTATTTTAATAGGGGAGAATTTCGTACAGAGAAACGAAAATTTTCGGATTCTCGAATATAGTCAAAATCATTTTGGAGTCAGTTAATTGGTGATTACAATTTCTTACAATTTATATGAGAGGTGTCTTAACTATAGTTCTTTAAATTAAGGGTTATCATTTTAACGTCTTTAAGAGTAAGAAAACAAGAAGAAGAATATAAAAATTGAAAATTTTAAAAAATGCAGAATGGTAAATGCATTATGTAAAATGAAAAATGAAGTATGAAAAATGAAATATGGAGTATGAAGAATGGAAAATTGAGATTGAGAATGAAAAATAAAACATAAAAAATGAAAATTGAAGTATGGAGAATAAAAAAATATAAAATGAAAAATAAATGAAGATTAGGGAAAGTAAAAAAAGTTTAAGAAAAGTAGCGAATCTAATATAATAAAAATATTTAATTCTTTCAACAAAAAAAGTTTTTAACAACATTTTTAGCACAGAATCATGAACAAACTAACCTAGAATCTTATTTATTATTTGTATATATATATATATATATATATATATATATATAACGTCTCAATGCATCGTGAACATCTACACAGTATATAAATAGCATTTGGTGCATTATTATGCTTCTATAATTATAATTCCGTAGTGCAGCTATAAATACAAAAGGCCGTTGTACCTTAAATTTATGTTTTATGTATAATAATATGAAAATATGGGTTAAAGATATTATAGCACGATATATATATTATAGAATAAATACAAAAACCATAGTAATATATACCATAGAGACTATCTATCTACATAATATAGAAAATTTTGAGATTTCAGTGTTGGTATAATTACAAAACCTGACTACAGGAAATTGTTTTCAATTACTGGTACCGATAATATACAATATGGAAAGAAGATTTAGGTAGCCTATAAATAGTGGATTTTCATGTTTAGTGTGAAAATAAAAAATTTCACGATTTTACGGTTCTGTATCTGAGAAAGTAGGTATACAAATCTACAAATTTTCTATATACATACATACATACACATATGTATGTACTTATGTACCCATTATATGTACTGTATATACTTATATTGCAAATACAGATTGAAATAATTCATTATAAGAAACATTTATCTTGAGTTAGGTAAGGTTTGGTAATGCCTCTTCCGCAATTCATATTCAACGATTTTTCTTCATTTTATTAGCAAAAAATTCAATTCAATAAAAATTGTTTTTTTCTTCGTATGTATTAAGAGTAATGTTCTTAAAGGAGGTTTTTGGTAATGGTTAAAAGGTTTTTCCAGTTTCATTTTAAGTAACGTATGAAGGTTTTCTAAGTATATGGGAACATATTAGCGGAAACAAAACCATAATTTAATGTACAACCGACGGTCCATTATTATTATTATTATATACTTAGATATTTAGAGAAGAAGAAGAAGAGAGAAGAGCCAACCACATTCTAAGCTAAGGCAATCAAAAATACTTCTCGGAAATTACAACCGAACGTGGTACGAGGTTAGTATAAGAATTAACAAAAACAGACTTAGGATACTAAGGGGACTCCTGACAGGCCATTGCGGGCTGAAGAAGCTGGATCTAGGAAGCTGGATCTAGAAGAAAGCGGCACGTGTGGGTTCTATGAAGAAACAGAAGAAACCCCAATACACCTTCTTACAGAATGCGGAACACTCATCCACACAAAAGGAGAGATTATCTGGGGAACTACTGCCTGACCGAGAAGAACCTTCCGTCCCTTAACCCACTCAAAATCCTAAAATTCCTAAAGGAAACAGGACTTGAGGAGGTACTCTAAATAATGGAGAGGCTCCATGAAAATAGAACTAAGAAAGGGGGGCACAATAGATCTAAATAAAGGTCGAGGTACATCGATCACCCCTAACAAAATCTACAATCTACAATCTAGATATTTAGAGGACTTTTAGTATTGAAAAATAGTTCCCCAGTAAATTACCAATGGGCAGAAGAAAAAAAAACCTTTTTCCCGCCTAGAAATTATCAACATAGAAAATGAAAAATCCTTTCCTTTTTTCTATTTAAACGGAAAATATTTCACAAATCTCTCCATAAATATATGTAGATTGTCTCTCTCTATAGTCTATACAATAAATCATTTCTTTGTCGAACTTAGAATGCACATTCATAATACATGTTCTGGTGTTTGTTTATATAAATATGACAAAGTGATTTTTTATGCAAATACTCCATACCAAACTTCAAATAGAAACAGAAAACCACTGTAATATACGATTATGAAATAATGTTCAACTATTGTATTCAATTAAATAAATACAGAGAAATAATGATTCGAATCTTTCGTTTCTTTTTGTGATTATTTTGATGCATTCAAATTTTGTTTGCATAAATGATCGGTACAAAATTGGGCTAACAAAAAGGGCGACGAATCAATGTTTATTGCATTTTTATTGTAATTTTTTTGAAGTTTACATCAAGAGGATGGCAGTTTTTTTTTCTCTCTCTCTCTTTTAAAAAATTACCAATGAAATTTCAACAGTTTTCTTTTTATGATGTATCGTGTTTGTGTACAATTTCAGTTAGTCCCTGATGATGAAAAAAACAAATAATTACCACCAGACATTTTTTGGCACGATCACACAGAGAGTTTTTTGAACATCTGTTTTGTTGCAGTGATATTTTGTTTTTGCAAATCTGTTTCAAGAAAATAACAAAAAATTATTAACTGTGCCAAAAAAATAAGAGATGATTTATTATTGAAGCACATACAGAAATGTATTATTTTCATTGCTATGACACAATAAAGTTAAAAATAATTTGTTTACGTTCAGACATAAAAATATTGATTATATCAAAAAAAAAAAAAAATCCAAAAATTTATTAAAAACGAAAATAACGTAAAGAAATTCTACCAGAAAAAATCCATCAGAAAATTGACAAATCAGACAATAGATACCAGTTGAGAGAAGTGATTTAATAAAAAAAAAAAAAAAACTCTATTTGTGTCTATTACAGAAAAGTAATTTTGAGAAAATCACTATCAACAAGCAAACCGCATATACTTCATCTCCACTCCATTTGTTCATTTAACAAGAATTTCATTCACCTCGAATAACCATCGGCACGTTTTTTTTTTTTTTTTTTTTTGGCGAAAAAACATTTTCACATCAAAAACAATTATATTGGATATAAAATAAGGTATCGATTTAATGTCATGTACCTATTTACCACATAAATTGTATTTAAGGAAAATGAAAATACCACGCGCCGGAAAAGATTTTATCAAAAAAAAAAAAAAAAAAAACACTCTCCGGTTCCTTGAGATTAACCTTATTCCAATCTCTTTGAAGTTTAAATAATAATACAAAAAAATGTCTATCCCATTGGATAGGTGTTGAATCGAATATTGAATAGTATGTAAATTGTGATTAATTGTCATTTCGCCATTTAAATATGAATAATGTATTAAAACAACATAAATTTATGTTCAACAAATGCAATAAAAATAAAAAAAAAAATAAATTTGCTGAAGACTATAAGAAATATGTAGCTTGCAGTAACTATAAAATCAGTGTTTTTAAAAAATGTTTATAAATTCACTACACACACATACACACACATAATGCAGTGACGAATTCATCAACATATTTATATTTATAGAGAAACTCTCTTTTTATACAATTATAACTACAAGCAAAGATTTAATTGGTCATAATGGTGGTAAATATTATTCGATATTTTAATTATGACTTAAGCCAGTAGTATGAAAACACAAGCATCGGATTCGGTTGCACTTTTGTATTTGCTACAATCGAACGAAATCAACGATGACGGAACGTTTTGCGTTTGGTTCTTCTTCATAAGCAGGGTTGCCAGATTTTCAAAATCCCCAGCAAAAAAGAAAACACAACTTTAATTCTTGGATTAATTTGTAAGATCACAATTAGAAAATGACATGATTTCAGGCAGATCATTGAAAATGGCCCAAGTTCAGTAAGAAAAGCAAGATATGCCACAAAGAATCCTTGGTTCCTTCAGTGGATTTGTGCGATTTTCTTTTCCTCCTTTAAAGATTTTTTTTTTTTGAAAAGGGGAACATTTTAGTGTAGAAGGGGGACAGGGGATTTTGAAGTTAATGTAAAACTGTCCCTCTCGAAGAGGGACGTCTGGCATCCCTGTTCATAAGGCTAATGACAAAATTAAACTTTCTCAGGTTGGAAAGTGCCGAAATTCTAGTCATAATTAGAGAAAACCTACATATACGATTTATGTACAAATGTGTACCTCAATTGATAAAAATGACAGAATTCACTAGCTCCAAAATGTTTTAACGATCTACATACTTATATAAGACAGAAGAACATGCACTGCACATTGCACATTATGCACATGACAGCCATCTGCAAACTTTATTAAAAATGTCACATTCATTCCTATATGGGTTACAGTTTAATTTTATAACAAAACTGAACGTATTATGGGTTTGACCTAAATAGCATTTCTTTTCGGAAGGGATTAGTACACGTTTATAATATATAAATATATATGTATATATATGTATATATAGTATAGTGGTATAGGTATAGTGTAGTGTTATGTTTGATATTTTTAGAATGATGAGATTAATTTGTGTTACTGAAGCCGCGCACTCTCTTAGCCAGCAGCCCATTAAGAAAAGTATATAGAACTTAGTGGATTTATTTTAACTTACATCACCAGTTAACTGCTTACATGACAGTTTTATTTTATTTTAACTGTTTGGGATGTGACATTTAATTTAATTATTTTTTATTTTAAAAATTTTTCTATTTGCACAATGCACACATACCTACAGAAAACAGATACAAAAAAAAAAAAAAAAATTGTGATGATTTAAATTTAGTTTGAGGAGCTATTTAAAAGCAATTAAAAAAAAATATTTCGATTATACTACAGGTAATGAAGAGATTTGCTCGACCTAACTGATATAAAGCTATAACAATTAGGAATCGTTTTTTAGATATTTTATTTGACAATAAAAAAATAGGGCTGCTTTGTCAACTTAATTTGTTGTCAACTACCTACTGACATAATTATTAAAAAAACAGTTGCTAAAAATTTTGTTTTTATTTTTAATTCTCTAACGGCCAATTTATTCACCAAGTTCTAGCACTCCGATTTTATAACTCTCAAGCTGGAACTAGAGTTAGCACTCCGATGTGAATAAATGACAGAGCACCATATCAAGTGTTAGTCCGAGTTCTCATTTTCGAATTAGTGCTAACTAACATTAGTGTTAGCCACTCGGTAAATAATTTGGTCGTTATTCATTTAATTCGCAGATAAATAAGAAAAGAAAAATCTCTTAATAATAAGCAAACATTGACTAATAAAATGACTCATGCAAACTCAAAAAATGAGTACCAAAGGGATAGGGGGGTGGTATCAAATTAATTTTATATGTAAGGTTTTGTACTTTATTAACGCTATCCAAGTAATTTTTGAACGGATTTTTCATTTCAATAGCTCAAATTAAAGAAAATTGAAGAGAAATGAAAAATCACCTTTTTTTACAGTGTATACATTTTTCCTATAAAAATTAAAAATATTTTTAAATAATTTTTAATGTGGTTATGTTGCCCATCTAAACACATACAATTTAAGCCATTTTTGCAATTTACAATCGATTAAATATTTTAGAAGATTTATAAGATATTCTTAAACCTCAGCCAGAATTTATGATGAATCGAAAAATTATTTTTATTTCACTGTCTCTAATTATTAATTATTAAACAATGTGCAATGAATTACTAATAATAGTATGAATAAAAATGAATATAAAATGACCGTATAAGGAATAGGCATTGATGTAACTACCTATTTCAATCTAAAAATAAATTGACAATCTCTTTCAAAGTAAATTTACATGTCAAACTGCATTAATTTATTGTCTTCACGTGTTCTTTTACCGTCGCCAAACCAATCACATTAATTCAACTTATTTGTCACTTAAAATATTCCATCGCAATTATCTTGAAAATTAAATTTATTCCATACATATACATATCTTCAACATATACATACATATTACATATATAACAAACGACATCACACACAATCACTTTCCTCTCTCTGAGTTTTCAGAAAATAATTAATTTTGACATAAACCTATTGAAAAGTCACTTTATTTTATAAATCCCAACCTGACCCATTTTATGTACGGTTCATATACTAAGTAGATACGTATACGTACAGAATATAACAGAAACACAATAGAAATCCAATTGCATTTTCAATCAATATGCAACTTAAGTCAGGAACTTATTGACTTTACCACCCTTCTTTGTAAAATTACCGTCTCCAGCTATGGATCGATAATTTTTCTTTGCTTTTATGATGTAATCCTGATATATTGGAGTATAAATACACTATACGGGCAAAAACGTGTACTCGTCAAGCCCAAGTTTAGATTTTCAATTGATTTTTTTAAAGAGGTGAATAATATTTCTAGTACCTCAGAGAACCAGTAGTACTAGTAGTTATACATATATATACGTATGTACTTGTACAATGTACAGTAAAAAAAGAAAGTAGAGGTACATATACACAAACGATTCGATTATTACGGTTAGGCAAGTGGAAGAAGAAGAAAAATAGGGATTTTTGGGTTGAGGGAAAAATATATTTCAAAACAGGTTAGTTCATGTACATATGTAATAAAGAGGGTTGTTAGCCGCGCGATAGGAGAGATGAAAAAAAACATTTTTATAGGATTTTTCAATATACACGAAATACTTTCCTTTAAGCCTATAAAACATGGAGTGTTAAATTAATGACATCCTATATTGAATAGAAATATAGGAATTTCTCTATTGTTATGCAACCGCGGTGGTTAACAATATGACGGGTTTTGTATTACACATATACGATTTGCGATTTGTTCCCATCGTTTTCGAGTGTTTCATGGGATTTTGGTTAGAAATTACGTATTCTAATTAATCAAATTTGGTTTAATATATACGAAAAACCTGTAACATTTCGTGGTATAATATTCGGTATTTATGGTCATCGTGGATTACAATGAAATTCTAGGGTTTTTATTTTTTATGGTGTAATTGCTGTAATAATCTGGTAATATTAGTTATCGCCGTTTTCTTATCGTTTATTTTTTAATGAGATTATCCCCTGGGTTGTTTTCTAACCAATTACCGAATTGTATAAAAATGTACATACAGATTGATTAATTTATAGATAAGTATTGGTAGATTTTTTTAGGCTACTGCAAAAAAAAATTTATTTATATTAGGTTACTAAGAGATATAGTTATCCTTCGGAGCAATGTAAAGTATCTCTGAAATTCTTACCATAAACCGCGTAACTCCATCAATTCTTTAATTATTTTAATGGAGATTATTTTATTTCAAGTAAAATTTTATTTCCAATCTTTTTAACCTTACAATTTTTTTTCAGTTTTCTAACAAAATATCGAGAAAATTATCAATATATGCTCAAAAGTAGGTAATTTTGCAAGCCAAATTTTCCACAAAAAATGTCTTGCATTATTATTAATGATTTTTCCGATATTTTGTTAGAAAATCGAAAAAGAATTATTTAACAAAAAAAAATTGGAAATTAAATTTTACTTAAAACAAGATTATCTTTATTAAAATATTTCAATAATGAAGGTATAGTTATACTTTCACACATTACATTATTAGTAATGAGGTAAAATTCGTCATTTGTAAAATGTTTTGTTTGTTGATTTAATTTTATGATGCTGGTCACTCTCACCCACATCAGCCCTAAAATATTTTATACAGTATTAAACACTATTTGCTACTTAGGATATGTACCGGACCGGTAATTGAGCGATAAAGGATTCGACTCCCAAAAGTTGCTATTTACTCTTCATTTCTGGCATGAAAAATATTTCGAAAACAACAACAGATTTCCTGCACATAAAAAATGGTTTGAAGTAAAAAAAAACATTTTTTAGGCCAATTGAAAGTAAAAATCCAATTTATTAGATGAAAAAGGCATATTTCAAAAACTTTCAAAAACAGCCTTTATGTTAAATTAATTCATTTAATGGTTATTGAAGCTGAAACCACCCTTTGAACAATATTAATTAAGTTACTTGTTTCTATCCAGATAGTGTCTTATCTTGTTATTTAGTATATTATATTAAAACATAAAGCCACCTTCTTTCTATTTGTTTATGTATATAAATATAGCTATGTATTACAATACCTAATGAAATGGAGTGAAACTTTCCGAAACATAATATTCCACCTACACCTCTATGACCTCAACATCTCTTTATTATCTGTCTATAGACTGTACTGTTTATGTATGTATGTAGGTACAAAGTATTATAAGTATACATAATACAAAAAGCTACTTTTT
>JANSTT010018857.1:0-12765 GCA_026745375.1 Platyura marginata | reverse complement strand
AGAAAAACCACCATCATCAACAGCTCATGAAAAAAAACTATTTTATAAACTATTGTTATGTATCAGTAGCGTTCGGTAGACATGAACCTTTTTTGTATAATACTTACAAATAGGTGAATTGTTTTAGGGCGAATTGTTGAATAGACGTTTTTTCTTCAAATCGAAAATGGGTGTCCTTGATATTTTACCCCTCCCAAGATTTTTTCCAGATCCGCCCCTGATTTCAATTATCTATTATTATATCAACAATTGTAAACATTATAAAGTTCAATTTATAATAAAAACGTTGCATTGGATTGTATTATAGTGAAATTCTGTTAATTATTATGAAAAATAATGCATTAATTTATTTATGAAAAATTGTTGAAAGATAATCAGAGTTGCAATATGTACGTACATATAGTAAGAAAATCGAATAAATCATATTAACTACATTAGCATGTATGTATGTAGTATAATTGTAGTTATTAATATAACAAACGTAGTAAAAAATTTTGTTCCTAAAAAAATTAAACGGCAGTGTTTGTCTATTATGTAGTAAGAAAATCGCGTTATTGACATTTGCTACATTTGCATGTAGTATAAATGTAGCAAGCAATGTAACAAACGTAGATAATTTATTGATAATGTTAAAAAGTAGTAAATATATTAAATCTCTAACAAAGATTATTACATTACAATTGTAATCGTGAGTCGTATGCGCGACTTTTATTGTAAAATTCTCTTAACTTCAGAGTCGTAGTTTAAAAAATAAAAATGTTGAGAATATTCTCGGTAGAATAATATTTCGGAGAATATTGACAGAGTTTTTTCGTTCACGATTAATTCGCTTTTTTGATATGTAATAATTTATTAAAATGAACAAAAAACGTCTAAGTGTAGCAAAACATGTAGTCTAGCGGTTTGCTACATTTACTACATATTTTACATGAAAAACCATTGTAAATCATTTACTAAAGCAAATAAATATTCCCAAATATTATACATGTTCGTAAAAGCGTTTTCTCCTAAAAAATATGTACATAGCAATAAAAAATTTAAAAAATACTTTCAGTTCAATTCCATAAAAGTTTTAGGTTTCTTTTGGCATATTTTCATATAAAAATAGTAAATTTAATAAAATAAGGATGGAAAGCTTCAAAAGTTATAGGAGCAAAACTTATTTGACACAAAACCTAGACTCACTAATATGACCTATTATAACATGAAGGAAAAAATTATTCCAGAACGTACAATTGTACACCTAGTCTAAAAACGTCAAGCAAATTATTTTTGTAACTATTCAATTATTTGTTGCCTATAAGTCGACTACAATCTGTAGGTAAAATAAAAATCCATAATCCAAAAAAAAAATCAAAAACTTTATCGAAATTTTGTAAATTAGATACCTAAATTGGATACTAATATATGCTTACCTAAGTATCTACATATAGTTAAAGTTAGTTCAACTTCCATCCAAATTTATGTCTGCCATTTATCCCAGTCTACTTTAAAGCTTCCTCTAATTGGCTACCACTACCACTATCCTATTACGCCAGAAAATATGCATCACTGCAACAAGTTTATATAAAAGCACAACAGGTACGTGTACACTAAAACTATAATGATAAAGTACGTCAGTTGGAAATTCATTTCTATCTATCTATATTATAATGTAGGGGTAGGTAGAGGTATACTATATGTTATATAGTAAAATGTGTCTGGGGCGAATAAAATGGATTGTAATCTATATCAGAACTCTGGAACCATACCTAATATACGAGAGTGAATTGAAATAAAGTTGGCTTTAAGCCAAACAGATTGTATATTATCTAGGGAAGGCAGGCGCAGTTGTGTGTAAAAAGCAAAAAAAAAAAAACAAAAAAGAGAAAATCTTTTTTAATTACTTTCCATATTATAAAAGCACGTTTATGATCATATATAATCAAAAGCACATTATGCATACATAATGTACAATAATATGTACAATGTACATATACGTAATGCATATCTATATACATATATGTATGTCTAGTTATGTGGAACCAAATTTCAGGGAGCATCTAACATTGCAAAATACAATCTGTGTGCCATAAGTCCATATCTGTATATGTTAAATTGGTATTGTGTTATTTTTAAAGGGACGAAATATCATGCAAATATATTTCTTGTTGGTTTTCGGGATAAAAAAAAAAAAAAGCTTATAGAATGAACAATTTAATGCGAAGTCGTTGTTAAACGAAATGTTTTTCTATAGATTAACATAAATCTTTTAAATTTGATTTTAATGTATAAAAATCTTTGGAATTTGGTCAAATAGGGTGCATTATTCGGAATTTTCTCTTTGACTTATCAAACAATAAATATTTTTCACAAAATTATGGATATTAATCATTTCCATTTACTCAACAAAAATTATAAATAGACGGATGATTTATTACTCTCTGCATTGCCAATTAGCAATTACAATTTGGTAAATGTCTCTGGCTTTTTAAATAAGGATCTCTCTAAATTGATTTGGTATAATAGGATGAGATTTTGCCTATATACATATATACAGACAGAATGTGAATTTATCCGACTGGAGTGTTTAGGTTAAGTCAAAATATCGAGGGAGATTTTTCTCTTAAATATTGAGACGAAAATCGATAAATTTAGCTAAAAAACTTGTCATTTTTATTGATCTTAATTGATTGATTTATTTATTCGAACACAAAGCAACGGGTGATTTTTTGATCGAAGACAACATAAAATAATAAGAAATAATTATGATAATTAAAATTAATAAAGAGGGGCAACATTTTTTTGAACTAAATAAAGATTTCAAAATAATATCAGGGTATCCTACGAAAATTCTACAAATGACAGTTTCCATATACTATACTTGGGCAATTTTATTAATTTTGAAAGCTAATTTTATCACTAATTTTATCCTATTATAATCACTTTTCAATACCGATTTTATAGAGAAAAAAATTAATAAAATCGCCCCTGCAGTCTCTACATAATTATCATAAGACTCTGTATTGATGTAAAAGAAAAAAATATTCTAATGTAATGTAAAGGGTTTTCAAACGATATTTTATGGAAAAATATTACCAAAAAAAAAAAGAAAGATCACAAACGGATCCCAACAAAGCAAACACTTCAATATTTTATATCGATAAATTAACAATAAGCATATCATCAAATATACCTACATGAATGAAACGTCTTACCCAATACACAATTAGAGACTGAGTTTAAACTAGTAGTCTGATAAAGGATATGAGCATAATTCAAGATATGTAAGTGGTGAATCTGAATAGCAGTGGACCGGAACTAACCCTTTTGGAACGCCTGTCAGAATTTATAAACTATTGTGTTTTGGGGAAATGTTTTTGGGTAATTATCTCTTCGAAGAGCTAAAAATAATGAATTTTGTTCTTATTTTACTACTCTTACTATAATATCATACTATCTATAATAAATATAGAACAGAAGAAATTGCAAAAAGAAAATTGTTGTACTACTTTTATTTCCTTTTCAATATAAATTCAAGAAATTCCTATTGTTGAAATATTATCTGCATAAAAAGTACAAAGCAATTCAACCATTTTCTGATGTAATGAATTCATATAAGCCCTAATCAGTCAGCCAACACCTTTATAAATTATTCAACTATACGAGATAAAGCTGCAGAACTTTCTATAATAAATTACCATTTCAAATATGCCCAGTCTCTTCCTTTCTTTTAACAAGCCTTTATTACAAATAGATAACGTAATTTTTTCCAACATTTGAATATAACACCATTTGTCAAATAAACAAAAGCTTCTATTTTCTAAATTCACCCAAAACAATCAAGCAATATCTTAAAGATGCTATATTATACATAGAGTTATCTATTTATACTTATCAATTCAAGTCTTCACGTCTTACAATCGAGTAGAGATTGTTGTGTTTTCACTTTAATGTCGCACATTTGTGAAAATGTTTGCCCAACATTCCAATAAAACCAACATTTTCCCTTTATCCCAAGTAACCAGGGTTACTGCAAATATTTTAGTTAACCTTCTTAAAATATTTAAAATTTCGCCAAAAATAAAAGTTCACCCTAACCCAATAAATTTTGTGTCCAAACGATAAGACTGGCAGTGACGATATATACACAATAAAAACCAACGGGAGAAGAAAAAAAAAAAATTCCGAAAAGCACAAAGTTTAAATTTACACATCACAAATTTGCTCTCATAATTTACCACCAGAAAATCCTGCCAAAAATATATATATACATACATATGTATATATATATTTGTATATAATGTGGAACTATGTGTTGTGTGCCAAAACACAATAACAATGAGTTTTCCCCAAAAACGTTTTACCGTATTTTTGATACCAGCAACCCTTATCAGAGCTGGGATCCTGGTGCTTTATACATTATTTTAGATTCATATCTACGTCAATATCTTCCCCTTTTTGTGTTGTAAGTTATGCAACCTCAATGATAGATATGATGAAGAAGATATATTATATATATATGTACATAGACGTATAAATATACATACATTGTATATGGATAGTACGAGATGCCTACATTTAATATATGTATCTTAGGGGTGTGTGTGTGTGTGTGTGGTGCGTATGCCAAAAATATATTATATTAGTGGAAATGTTATCCCATGTCCTGCATTTCCATTTATATGTATATACATATATATACTTATATATAATATGTAGCAAACGAAATGATAATGAAAATGGTTAAATATAATATCTAATATATCGTTTAACCTTAATTTTAGGGTGGCAAATGCACTTAAAGCACGTCCATAATATAGTTAGATTTACCAAACCATCCGTGTCTGAACGTTTCTAAACCAAACAAATTATCTCTGCACGGATGTTGGCTTAATGAAAGCTTAAATTGTAATTAATTCTCATATGCATATACATATATGTATGTATATAGGTTTACATATACATAAATAGGTACTAGGTTATTTGTACATCATGAGTTTTGCTGTGTTGAATATATAGGTAAAGTTAATTTGTGTGAAACAGAATGGAAATTTCTATTTCCATTAATAGGTTTTTCTCTCATAGATCCACTTTTACCAGATTTATTTGTTACTAAAAATATTATTTTCTACTACAATGCAGAATATCAGGTTCCAAACTATTCACTTCGATTGGAATATTATGCTTTATTAGATGTTCCTTTATTAGTCGAATAAGAGAAGATGTCAGGAGATGTTGTGTTTGGTGAACGGGAAGGACAAATGAAGCAAAATAGCAGATTCAGTGGCGGCTCGTGAGAATTATTGATCATATGATTGTTCGACTATTTAAAAAAAAAAATTTAAACCCTTTTATGTTCGAAATGTGTGGACCTTAAAGGGTTAACTTTGTCCAAAAACTTTACTTAGCAAAAAATGCTGCAAATTTCAAATAATAAGTATATAAATGCAAAGTTTCTATCTTTGATATTAAGAAAGTTCAAAATTGTGTCACTTTTTACAAAAACGGACAAGAAGTTCGTCGAACCTTCAAATTTTTTTCATTTTCTTCCATAAAAAAGACGTAGATTTTTTTTTAAATAGAACAACGACCAATAAATCTTTCGAGCCGCTACTGCATGTGAAATATTAAGAATACTATGGCAATGCACCCCAATATGTCCCATTTTCCGTTTGGTGTTGTGACGTGACGTGCTTTAAGTGCGACTGAGGTAGCACCCCTTATTTTTTTTTTAGAGCGAAAAAAGTAGGTAATGCAGAACCTATCAACGGGGCTCTATATAGCGCAAAGTCGCAAATGATACTTTTTTCGGGACCCCAAATTTAGGGGATGTTAAAATGATGATCGACAGCAAACAGCAAAAAAAAATGTTAAACAATTGTTGGTTAACACGTCTTTTTTCTGACCCATTTTATGAGGTAAGTACATTTATGAAACCTTTCAAATGTTTGCGATTGAACTTAAACTTTGCCATATGTTAGAGTGCCAAGTCCAATCCAAACAGCCGGCCTCAAATTCAAAATACAATACTTTTTCGAAAAAAAAAAACGATTACGTATTTGTGCTACAATTCTAAAAGACAACGACTTTCCCCACTGAGCCATTAAATTCGTTAAGTCAATTTTAATAAACTAAATATGTATTTGTAATGTTATTACAACAATTAGCCGTAATATTTCAATTAAATAGAAACATTGCATCTGTCAAATTCATGAAACCACTTTAGAAAACGTGACTGCTAAAGTATTTCATTACATTTTATGTTAAATCTATTTAAAACAATATATACATATGTATGATACATGCTTGTTGTATTCATCTCTAGAACTCGTCACACTCTAAATAAAATAATGGAAACAAAAGCACTTCCTGCAAAATTGTAAGACAAAAGAATTTAGGTATACAAAACAAAGTATAGAGTGGCTCTAAAGAAATCTCGAGAACAAAGCTTCATTTAACGGCGCAGATTTTTTTGCGTCCTCCAAAATAAATAAACAAAACATAAGAAAACCGTTTAAATGTTTAGATATATGTATATACAATTTGCGAATATTCCTAATTGAGATTAATTTCAATTCCATTTCTCTTTAAACTCATCAACTACAGATAATTATGATAACCTAACCGAAATTTATTTTACCTTTTAAAGCAACCACAATTTAAATCAGCTCTAGCACAGATTTTAATTAAAAATTTATCAAACTGTTGAGGATTACTTTTTCATCCCTCTCCATCCAAATGAAACAAAACAAATATTTACCTAACATTTTAATTACTTTATAAAGTTAATTCGCCTTAAAGTGCCGCGCAAATATTTTCTTAATTATATCCTCTCCTTTGAAAAATTCAATTGCATAATTTGACTGTGATCTTATATTTTCTAGTATCGCACCAGACTATGTGTACGTAGCGAACTTCTTAAAATGACACTAGAATATTAAGACTGTGTAGTGTGTATTGTGTAATGTGTTTATTTTAATATTTGCAGTGGCGACATTTGGGGTCCTTTTAATGTTCTCTATATTTTTTAAAAAAAATTCTCAATTTTTTACCGTTAACCGCCGATAATTCGGTGGAGTTAACATTTTTGCCTTACATACTGTCCTTCTTACAGATTGTTTAGACTCGCAAGATCGATTCACTCACTATAACATTAATGTACCATTTAAACATCTTCAAACTTTTCAACAACAACAACAAAAAATCTCCAAATTAAAATGCCATCTTCTTACATCAAGACGCTACTGTATAAGACGCATACCAAGTTGAATATTAATTTTTCACAGATTATAATCTTGGTACATTAAGAAAATCACTTCTTTTTAGTAAAATTCTTATTTGCATTGTAATTCTAGTTCATAAGAGGCGGAAACGAAAGCAAGTTTGTCGGATTTAGAAATTTAATTTTCTTTAATGTAATTTATCTGTGATTTCAAAAATACCTACAAAAACCCTTTATTTACGCGTTTACGTCAATTGCACAGCGGCGGTTCGTGAGAAATATTGATCCTATTATTTAAAAAAAAAAAAATTACGCCACTTTGTATTTTGATATCAGCATTTTTTTTTAGAAAACCTTAACCCTTTAAGGTCCACACATTTCGGAACAAGTAAGGGTTAACAAGCAAAAAATTAAAATTCAACCAAATTTGTTTATGAAGACATTCTATATGCTTTTAGTACATTAACTTATTTTTAAAAGGATCATGTGGACTTTGAAGGGTTAACGTTTTCTGAAAATGAAAAATTAATTAAATACTAAGAAAGGTAAACTTAGCTTTTTGAATATTTTTAATAAACCTTTTCATGTTCAAAATGTTCAAAACAGAATAGGGGTTAACTTTTTTCAAAAAATTTATTTCGAAAAAAGTGTTGGAAAATTAAAACAATATAAAAATACGAATTTTCAAAACTATATCTTTGATATAAGGAAAGTTCAAAATGTAGTCACTTTTTAAAAAACCGCTAAAAAAACGGGTCAAGCAAGATGTTTGTTCGTCGAAATACCAATTTTTTTTCATTTTCTTAGTTTTTTTTTTTAAATACCTTCATGATGATAGGATCAATAATTTTCATATACATATAGGTACATATGTATATAGTACATATGTAGTTTATCGTTGATAGGGGAAAAAATGTTAAAAATTTAGTATACATAAAATTAGATTTTGTAATGCAAAGTTTATCATTCAAATTGCTTAGGATAAAATAGATAAATTTCTGCTCTGCATAGCATAACCAATCCAGCCATAAAGTTTCGTTAAGGATTTATAAGGACACTACTAAGTGGTAAAAGTTCAAATTCCATAAATGTTTCGAATTTGAGCTTAGCTGTTCTACTAGATTTTGTATATCTTTTTTGTTGTTGGTTTTTTTTTTGGTTTAATGGTATTAATAGTAGTAGATAGATGGTAGTTATGTAAGTTATGTTATAATTCTTTGGTTACATAAAAAATTGGCAATGGAAGCGAACAAAAATTATTTGAACCTTGACCTGGAAGCAAACCCTGAAAGAACTAGCAATGCGGTCTGGACCAAAAACAATGTTCCGTTCCAAAAACAGAAAAATTCCAAAATTCCTCCTAAATGTTTTTTTTTTTATTTAATTTTAACTTTTCCAGTAACTTTATATTCTTAATTAAAGTTTTTTTTTCTCATGATACTTAATAGAATCAAAAAGATGTGAACATTTTCTTTTTAATGTTTTTTAATTGGTTTTTTTGAGACTTTTTTTTAACACAATAAAATATAAATAAATTTAAATTTTTTTTTTAAATTTATTTTAGTATTTTAATAATAATAAAAATAAAATAAAAATTGACAAATCTATAATAGTTTACGGTCAATTCAAAACGTATGGACCTTAAGGGTTATCTTTTTCCAAAAAAATTATCAAAAAATGATTATTTTCACACGTTTCTTCCATTCAAAGGACATAAAAGAAATAAAAAATTTAATTTAAATAGTCGCATTGGACCTAATCTCTAATATAAAGCCACCATATTGTCTTTTTACCGGATTAAAGTGTAGGCTGTACGGGAAAGAAGGGAGTTTTTGCTGTAAAATGTTGCTATATATATATATTTTGTATAATCCAATATTTCAAACGCAATGGCTTAACACATTTTCAAGTTTTCGTGTTGTTAAAATTTCATTTTCTTATTTCAACTTGAAGCTCGTGAAAACATAAAATTTCCGTAATATATGTAGCAATTGGAAATTTTTTTTTTTTTCTCGAAATTGCTATACACGAAAGAAATGCTTCAAGGTACCTTTTTTTAATAATGACAAAGCAATAAATACATTTGTTTATTTTATTTTTTTTATTTTTTTTTCAAATCGATGCTTTGGAACAACAGTGATATAGAGAACAAATTTCTTTGATATACATGTTGGTGGGACAAAAAAAAAAACAAAACAAATTCATCACTCATACACACGTATAGAAAATATCAAAATAAAATTCACAATTCAATTTGTACCGTTACGTTAGCTCATTAGTTACAATACGCACGTCCTTAAAAATAAATCATTACATTATGTAAATTCTATATGGCTTATTTGTCACATAAAAATTCACCTTAGCTTATCAAATTACAATACCTATTCGCCGTAATTTCCAAGTAATTTATTTTTGAAAAAAAAAAAAAAAAAATAATAAATAAAGAAATATTCTGTACACATTGCGGATAATATTGATTGAGACATTTTCACATACTAAACACATAATATCTACCCAATGAATAAGGATAAGGATGATGGTAAATAATGTCGACGAATTTCAATGGCAGTTCTGAATAGATAATACTCGAAATAATTTAATATAATACACCTATATGTATGTACAATCGACAAAGGATGAGAAAATTGGTGGGGGGAGGGGCAGAATTTAGAATATACTCCTTCTCCCCCCACCAAACCGTGTAAGTAAATTTTGTACACTTTGATGGATATATGTATGTACTTCGGGAAATTTCTCACATGATTGCCAAATGCGTGCTGGGGATTTTGATATTTTCCTTTATCGCAAATGTTCTTTAAGGACAACAAAATAGAATTTGTTAAATAACACAAAGAGATATGAACTAAATGCTGACAGAGCACTCAGAAAATTTACAACGAAAAATTTATTTTGATATAAAACTCCATATTATAGAAGAGAAAAATGGAGTTGGGGTGCATCGGCAGCAAATACATATATATATACAGATACACTTCAGAAAGATAAGACTCAAAGCAGGCGAAACCATCCGAAAAAAAGGGACTTGAGGATATGTTGATTTTCAATGTTTAATATAAATCTTGTCATCGACTCTTAAAATAACATACTACAAAGGGAAATAAAAGAGGACGTTTAAAGTGGATTTTCCTTGTTCTCATACAATAGTTGAATTGAGGTTATATTTGTAATCAAAATAGAAAACTTGACAGGATCATTCAGAGACATTATGTCAATCGTCAAACCCACCGCCCCTCCCTTCCCGATGATGATTGTGTAAATAGAAAGAAGAAGAAAAAAAGGATTTTTAAACGAATTTAGGTTTTGATAAAATTAAGATTGGTAAATTCTGTTTGTATGTATGTATGTATGTGTATACGGTGATATTACAGAAAAAGAATTTTTATGTTTATCGATGGTATGAGGCAGTCATCGGAAAAGTTTTATTGGAAAATGGTGCAATAACTTTTCGTGTACAAATTGAATTTTCAGACAGTTTTTCTTTAACCTCATCGATTCATTCTACATCAGCAACAACGTTGGTCTATCTCTATAGTCTATCTCTATAGGTACACGAACCTGATGTATAGCTCATCATTGTGTTAAAGACACAATTTAAAAACAAATTTAAAGTTTAATTTTAAATTCAATATTAAATAATTTGTACCTAAGCACAGGCAAACGATGAATTGCTGCTCTTGTAACGGGAGAATTCTTTGAAATGTTTTCACATACCAACTCATCATGGGCACTCTTTTTCCTATATTTTTCTTGTTTTTTCCCCATATTTTCACAACACAACACTTCTCACGAATTGCCGATTTTCCTTTTAATTCTAATTACACCTTCTCACAAAAATAATTTATCAGACTGACTTTTTTATGCCAGAATATGTTTTTTAAATAATCTTCGTGCGATCTGGCCAGATACATGACTAATCAATATTTAGGACTAAACCCCCAACTACACTACTTACATCATTAAATTATGAATCTACAGAAACAATTTAACGGACAACTATTTTGAATAGATCTTACTACATATACCTAGCCAAGTATTTATTTCATTATTCAATAGAATTTACAGAAATTATCAACAGATCTGCATTTCGAAGAGTTGCAGTAAACTTTTCAGTAGATAAAATCCAAAAAATATCATTATATAATAATGCAACAATTTTATCATCTTTATGTCACTATTTTCCACGATAAATAAGTGACAAAATTGTGACTTTTATATCACACAAAAAATGTCACTTATTTGTGACATATTAATTAAATTCATGAGAATATTATGGATGGCCATTTAAAGTTCAAGCGAACTTGCAATTATGGCGAAAAACCAAAAAAACCAGTAAAGAAGGGAAAATTGGCTACGCCGATTATAATATACCCGTATGAGTACTTGTTTATTATTTAAAAATTTGGCCGTGCTATTTTGTCTGTACAATAAATATAATTGGGTAAATTCTAAATTGAATACAAATGATTAAAAACCCTAGAAATGACATAAAATTGATTGCAGCGCTATAACGGTATTTCGTGTATTTAGTCTATGAATGAAATCTTCATTTTTTTATTCTCTCTCATTTTTGTTACATATAAATAAATCATTAAAAAGCCTAGAAATTCAATGAAATTGAATGCAGCGCCATAACGGAAGGTCGTACAACTTTTTGGTCTATGGATGAAATCTTCATTTTTCTCTATTTTTCTCTATAATTGTTGTCATATTCATTTTTTCTACATTTCGACTTCCTTTCGAATAAATGAATGGCAAAATTATGTGCACACTGTACCACAGTCTCTCCTATTTTTTGTCTGATTTGCTCCAAAAACAATAGAGATCTTACCCTAGCACTACATAATAAACTGTCAAAATTTCAGCTTTCTAGATTCAGCCGTTTGGCCGGAATCTTGATCACGGCCAGACGGACGGACGGACATGCATATTTCGACTTAGAATTTCACGAGAAGATAATGGTTTTGAAATTTTTTTTCTACGATGAGTATTAAGGGGCGTTACAAACTCCGTACCAAAGTTATAATACCCTTGATTAACATCATACGGGTATAACAATTCAGGTGTACAATCACTGAATTAATAATAGGTACGTTTAGGTAACAGAAAGATGAATATAAATAAAATTAAAAAGATATAACAAATAAATAGGGGTGACAAAAAGGTGACGAAAGTGCATAACAAAAAATGTTCCCCTAATGTCGCTATCAAATCTGATGATAAAACCACAGTCGTATTTTGATGCATCATTTTACTATGTGGTTGTGGTTGTTTTGTCGACAATTTACCGTACCGTACAGTCATTCAAAAAATTAATAGGTAGGTACTACAGCACTAAAATAAATTCTACATTATGTACAATACTAAACAATATTATAGCCAAACAGAAAATGTCACTTTCTAGTAATTATTTTATTACATCAACATTATTATGTTTTTGCCATTATTTAACTGTTATTAATATAATTTTTAATATTTCTTTCTCCAGATGGAATTCACATCAAGTTCCCCTCTTAAGCTTAAACTATAGTATTCTATATATA
>JANSTT010018856.1:35119-47858 GCA_026745375.1 Platyura marginata | reverse complement strand
TTATATAGCCATATATAAACATACATATTACTAGCTATAGCTACATGATAATAGGTTGTAGGTATATATGTAATACATATATGTACATATATATGTATATAATGTACATTACATAGGCATGTGTATATTGTACTATACAATATAGAAAACAAGTTATGTATGGGCGGATGGGCAAAATCATGTCACTCGTAAATATCATCGTAGTGATATTTTGAATGGAATAAATGTCTAACCATATGATATACTGTAGAGTGCCGAAAATCCTACCCAATAACCCTAATATATACTAATCCAAATAACATACCAGGAACAGGGTACACTTATTTGAATTACCAACTAAAATAAATAAACAATAAAAATGTAAAAATATATGCACAAATAAATATTTATTAATCTGACTCATATCAATCACCATCAGCCATTCTTTCCGATGATGACGATAGCGAACCATTGACGATTCTTGCTGAAGAACCAAAAGTCCTTCGGCAAAATTTTCTTCTTCACGTTCAAATACACTAAACTCTGGTGTTTCTTGGTTTACAGCAATTTCTTGATTTATGGCAATGATGAATGAGATTAGATCCAAATAGTGTACCCATGGTATACTATTTGGTACATTTTAAATAATAGTATACAAGTCGTACACTATTTGGGGAGATATACTATTCGACAATCTACGGTCTTTGTAAATATAAGATGACGTGCAGTGCAGATAGAAAGATTTACTTAACATAAAGATTTTTTTATACACACAGAGTTAACACAAACCAAACGCTTAAAATGAATTCAATTAATTGTTGATCCTTTTGTTGTTGTTGTTGTTGTTGTTTTTATTGTAGTGGAAATGCCAAAATATACATCACCAGAATAGGGTGCAAACTATGTACAGTACATATATGTACGTACATACCAACAGTAAATAGACCTTAGGCCTACATAATGTAGTATATATTTTTTGACTGAATAAATTCTTCTTTTACAATTCATTATGGACAATATGATTGTACCTCTAGGTCAAACTGGTCAAACATAAAACAAAATCGATGAAGAATCATTTGCTCTGTTTTTTTTTCTTGCTTTTTTTCTGGTTTTTTTTTTTTTTTTTTTGTTGGCTTAATGGCTCCACAGTTGTATTGTTCAAAATAAAAACTTACAATCAAAAGAGTTTGTAAAAAGCTTTCGCAATTTCTTATCACGTTCTAATGCTTTCACTAATTGCTCTTATGAGGCAACAAGAGCAGAACGTGTTACAAAATAAGAAGAAATTCCTTTATACTCTACTCTTTTATTATTGTAATGTACATACATAGGTATACTATGTACATATAGGTACTCTATTCACTATTCAAGAGGATATTTTAACGACGTTTTACGAGTGCATTTGAAAGGATTTTTTTTTTGTTTATGAAAATTTTGGTAAGCACACGTTTTTCCATTGTTATTCAGTTGATGGTAAAATTAAATCATAAAAATATGTATCAAATGTAGAATGAATGTTACAGACATAATTGCCTATATTAAATAATCCCCATTATGAATTTATCTATACATAGTTTTAACTTTGATTCTGTTATGCCGAATCCTTATAAAATATTCCTATTGTCTGCTGTTTTTATGTTCCTAACAAATGAGAAAAGGACTTGAAATTTTTATATACAAGAGGGTTTGGGGAAAAAAAATGTTTCGGCTCATATATGAAAAGAAAAATCTCCTCTAACCTGTTCGAAATTATGTTTGTATGGTTTGTGGAGACGAAATCGATTCACATGATTATTCAGATTTACTCAAAAGATGGGAAAACTTTTATTTTATTTGACGGACAAAAACGTGGGATATAATAATTAGTCAACTTTAAATTCAATTATTAAAGAAAATATATTTGAAAACTTTATCAAAATTGCTTCAATAATTCTGAACTTAAATACGACTTTTAATTAATGATGTTTTACTTAACTTTAAGTAATTGAATCAAAGTTTAGAAAGTGATTTAATTTCTTCCAATGTAATTCCAATTAAAATTAAAAGTTGGACAAATGTGATTTTGCAGTTTATTTGAATATTTTGTTAATTTACGGTTGTCAGTAAGTCAGTAAGTAAGGTTTTATGTTGTTAATTATGTTTCCATTCATTTCAACTATTGATGTTGATTGAAACTTTCAACTTTTGGTTTGGTTTCTGTCTATAGAATATGTCTGAGATTAATTATTAGCGGAACATTAAATGGAAATTTAAAATGAATAAGAATAGAAATATATATGCAAAGTCATAAGTCTTTAGAGGATGATTGTTATTGATAAGATTGTTTCAAGGGTTTCTTTGTACCTAAACATATAGGATGTAATGTTGGATTGTAGGATTCAATTGGTTCTCTTTCAAAAAGACCTTTAAATAACGTATTTTGAGACAATAGTAATATCTAATAGTAGAAAAAACATAGGGAGGATTTCACTTCCAAAGAATGAAGATTGGTGCTAATATAGAATATTATGTAATGGTGTGGCCAATGATAAAGGAAAAAATTTGCCTTGCAATCGGCTAACTCAAATTTTGTATTATTTTGTCATCGAATCTAGATTTAGCAATAAGTTTTGAGGAGAACAGTTTAACTTTCTTCTACGTCCATATGTTCCTAGTTCCTACATTTTACCGTAAAAATTAGTATTGACTATTTTAGCTTAGCTCATCTTTAATAAATTGGTATTGTAATAACATTTCGATATAAATTTCTATACTACCCTCAAAAATAACTTTAAAATTTCAAGTCATCCTAAACTACAACGAATCATACGGTTATTTACCAAATTTAACCTAATTGACTTCATAGAGAAAAGAAGGCTGTAATTGGAAAAGTTTTGCACTACTTTGACATTTTTTTACCCTTTACTTCTTGTTAACTTTGTCAGGAAAGTTTCTTACCTATGCGAAACTTAACTATTCGACTTCTTCCCGTTCCCAAAAATATTAAAGTTTATTTTTAGTAGAATTAACGTTTTTGTGAAGGTAAAAACATAAAGTTTATAATTTGATTTTAAATATGTTTATGTGGGTGTGTGTGTGTGTGTGTGTAAGTATGTATTATTATTGTGTACATTTTCTAATCACCACAAAAATTGTATACCGCACCAACGAACATACAGCCAGTTTTCATCATAAGTTCAGTTCTGTCTAAAACACAGTTTTAGATAAGTTCAATGAAAAATCCATCAGCAATAATGTTTATACAAAAACCCACCCAAACTCCCCCGGTGAGATATACATATGCGGTGGTGTATATCAATTTTATAACCAATTTAAATTACCTGTCAGTGGCAAACTATACCGTTGGAATTTAATATAAAATCAGGTATTTCCAGTAAGTGTATCTATATATACCTACATTATTTTATTATGTATATGTAGGTAACAATCAACCTTTACTTTTTTGTACACTTTAACTTTAGCTTCATTTCTTGTTTGTGTATTTGTCATATTTCAAATATTTAACAACTTTGTTCTCTATAGTTTTCAGCTAGCCCGGAGATTTTAAATCATGAATACGGCCCGAATTCGCTATAATTCTTAATCGGTTAAATTCTCCCATTCCATTCTCTACAATATTTGTATCAAATGAATATTTTCTTCCATTTTACTTTCAAGAGTCCCAAATTACTGGTTACTATCTTTTAGTAAGGAGACCATTGCTTTATGCTACATACGACCAAGGGAACATTGATAGGAAGCCAAAAAAAATCCCTACCTGCACAATCTAAAAAATTGCGAGCTAGAAAAATAGATTCCAGTCCTGTTCATATTATGTGAACGAAATGTAATTTTATTTCTAGTGTTGAACAATGAAACAAGTACTCTACTTCTTAAGTATTTTTTGTTGATATAATAAGAAAGTTGTAACTATTAATTTTGGAATATTTTTATTATGTAAAATAAAGTTTCAGTTAAGTATTGGGAAAATTTAAAAAGTCTTTCATTGTCGAACAGTAAATTAAAATACTCCAATTACCTATGCACATAATTTTGACTGAACTAACGAAACTCAAGACGTTAGAATAGACAATAAGAATTGTATTTTTTTTTGCTATCTGAAATTTCAAATTTACTGCCATATTTTCATTTAATATAAAAATACAAAGAAATCTTATAATACATTTAGGAAAAAATAAGGAACAAGCTCATTATTTATTATCTGCGTAGTATATCAAATAGACATCCAACTTGATAGGGGTTGAAGCTGAAAATAAGTGGCATTTTTTATGTTTTCAGAATAAATCACAAAGGCGAGAAGATGTATTGTATATGTATATCTTCTGCGAAAAGAAACAAATGATGGTGATATACATATTTATAACAAAGCACCTTAGACACATTCACATAATATATGTATAAAAAGGAGTACATAAAACATGATTTCTCTTTTAAATAAGTAAAATATGGTATTTTGATTATTAGTATCTATGTATGTAGTGCCTACAAGAAGAGGTCATCCATAAATGACGTCAAGTGAGTTTTGATCCTCTACCCCATATCCTCCGTCTATATTACGACCACATTTTCTAAATTTACTTGACATTTACAGATACATACATTCACATAACATATGCATACAATTAAAGTTACAAAGTTTTTACAAATCTCCTAAAGTCTGACTGAAATCGGTTTGAACGCAACCCAATTAGTAAATAGTTAATTTATTGGTCTATTGTTATATATATATATATACGTGGGCTAGGCATATAAAAAGAATTATATAAAAGATAAAATAAACTAATTCACTTACCTAACACATTTCAGTAGCTTTGACCAAACTTCTTGATTTATTTGTAACACTGGTAACCGAAAATTATATATCCCGCATCCTAATAATAGCATCGGATAAAACAATTCACAAATTGTGTCCGCTTTGCTTAGAAGTCTTGAGGCAGCATGTGCTCCTTATATACATATTTGTACAATATTTATGTATAATAGGTATATAATGTAGGTTTTCATATTTACTACTCATTTTATAACCAAGTACCAGAAGAATACACCTACAATGATTAATAATGGTCTTAACTGTTTGTTGAAATAACTTAATAAATTAAAAAAATGCAAAATCTCCCATTGTAGAATTCCATTTGCTTGTCCTTAAGTTGGATTTTGATGTTTATGTTGTGAATTTGTAACTTGAAATGAAAATCCCGTATACAACGTATAAAGATAAAAAGAGAGCGAGATGAGATAAAAAGCATAGGAGAACTTTTATGAAATTAATGTATACAAACGTGAATTTATGGTTCTTTTATAGTGCATATGACTACAAGGAAGGAAGTCACGTTTTTTGGCATCATACTGTTTGGACAAGTTTAAAATAATAAATTTTTGTTTACAAAGTGTTTTTGCACGTGAAATGTATCTGAGTTATGTAAAAAAAAGAAGAAAGAAAAAAAAAAAAAAAAAAAAAGAAAAAAAGAAAAATTTCAAATGGTTTGATATGAATAATAGATTATCGCAAACAAATTTTTCTTATACCCGTATGATGTTAATCAAAGGGTATTATAACTTTGGTACGGAGTTTGTAACACCCCTTAAAATTTATTCGAAGAAAAAAGTTTCAATAACATTCTCTTTCTCGTGAAATTCTAAGTCGAAATATGCATTTCCGTCCGTCCGTCATTAAGATTCCGGCAAAAGACTGAAGCTTAAGCTAGAAAGCTGAAATTTAGCCAATGTTCCTCCAATATACCTTACTGACTTACGTCCTATTAAAATATTGTGAATAGTTACCTTAAAAATGGTGGATGCCAAACAAGATTTGCACATTAGAAGAACGTCCATAAAAAATCGCAGCGCCCTATAGAGTATTAATATCCATAATCCATCTCGATTTTTTTCTAATTCGTTCCCGTATTTTTAAATGCATAATAAACACAAAAATCAGTATATAATAAATAAATCGGTAAAATTCTTTTTTTTTCGCACGCACCACGATTACGCACCGCGTCCATGTCCATTTGGCTATTGTCACTCTGATGTATTGGAATTTGGAACAAAGTACATTATTAAACATGGCCGACACACTACTATAGCTAATCTGTGGTGTCTGGTGAAATTTTTAAAAATGGCACTTTCCCGTAGGTAGATTTGAACGGTTTTCAATATTAATCAATGAAACAATCTGTAAGTTGTTTAGAATTAAATGCATTATAGATGTCAAAGTGACAATAATTATCTATCTATCTATTTTTGCGCCCCCTTACTCAGAGAACCGCCCTAGTCATAAATGTAATATACAATGTTACTACCTGCTGAGTTGATATTATTTACGTATATATATACTTTACAACATAGGTATGATGTACGGTAGACGGTATAGATGTACGTACAATATGTACGTAACATGTTGTTTGGTATTTTATTTGTTTATTTACAAAATGTAACAATACAAACCAATTTTTATCCTTAATCCATCTTGTTCTGCAGAAAAGTCTGGTAAAGGATTTTCAATAAACATCAATCAACTTGTAAATCTTTGGCTTTAGTGGAGCTTTTATAGACATTTAGGTGGTCTTGCAATTTGATATTGGTAACGTTAAATTCAAAACATTCCATTAGTGGCTATATATACAAAATAGTTTTTTTTTGTATATATATTTTATACTATAGAGAACATTTGTTATTTTAAAAAATGACAATAGCAACAACAACAAAAAATAACTATTGCATTAGTTATTTTTACCAGCTTTCTGTTATATGCATGGATATATATAGATACCTATACAGCATTTATACACATAATTCTAATTCGTGGAAAATTTAATGTTCCCCATGGGCTTGACCCTTGGCTATCTTTTCTCAATCCTATTGGGTGTTTTAATTTATCTCTTATCCGAAAAACACCCTTTTCTGATTGTAAACCTAAAAATAATTTTATGAAACGATATGAATGGACCATTATACAAAATTTATTGTTAATGTTTCGTTTTTTAATGGTACATTTTGTTCATGCAGACACTTGATTAACATTATTTATTTTGTAAATTTTTTCTAGGATATGAAATTACCTAGTAGGTACCTATTTTAGAGCGGTGCTTTTTTGTTTTTTTTTTGGTTTTTTTTTTTTGTTTTCTCTTTTCAATTGGCCAAGTTATAGTGTGCTGTATTGTGTTGGCGCACAGCAGAAACTTCGTAATGACATTATTTATTTTGTTTTTCTTTTGCTAAGTTTGCAAGTTAAAAATGGGATTTTTCATTAAATCGCCAAACGAAAACATTTGCAAGGTTGCCAAGTGAATTGTGAGAAAATAATCATTTTATATTAATTTTGACGATAATTTATACTGACAATTTCGGAAAGTAATAATTGCTCTTGGCTTTAATGAAGAACTGAAAAATCCGATTGGTGTACCTTTTAATATCCTAGTAAAACCCGGAATCACATCGTTGTAGCTGAGAGGTGGCCGATTCTTACGGGAGAATTATCAAACGTGGAGATCTTCCTATCAACTACGAAAATATTTATGTATCTATATATTGATAAGATGCAGCCAATTTGGGATTCATTTTCGAGTTTTTGTTTAACTGATAATGCGATTTTAGACAGAGGAAAATTCGTTAACGTAATGGTTAAAAGGATAGATTTATTTGGAAAACATGTTTCTTTTAAGCTGATAAGACGTTTTCCAGTAAAACCCATCTTTTTTTATCTCTAAAATATGAAAATTTAATTAAGTTTAGTCAATGTTTTGCTATTTTTCAACAATCACGTAAGGCGATTGTGACCATTTAAAAGCAATAATTGAATTCATTCTAACTATAGACTATAAATTATATTTAAAATAAATTAAGTTTAGTAGAAATAATTACACGTACTGTCTGATCAAAGGCACCACAAACGGCCAATCCAATTCGGTCAGGACTCCAGTCAAAACAGTTTATCGGTTGTGATGATAATGTTGTCGCTTGAAGCATTTTCACATCACCAGCAACACCTTGATTATGTCCGTCCGATGCTTCTTTGGTTCGTTTCGATGGATATTCACTAAAATGAAAAAATTATAAAACCTAAACGAAATTAACCAATTTTAATTTATACTATTGCCAAAGTCGCACTGAACCAGTTCCACCACAGCTAACAAAAATATCACGATTCTGAGGTAAATGTTTTACACACCAAACTGTTGATCTGGCCCCAGACACAACACCATTCGATCCCAACGAACGTCCTGCATCTTTTTCTGAAACTCTAGCAAATCCTTTTTCCGGATGCTGCGTACGAACATCGAGAACATGTAAACCACCCTCAAGTGTTGTTACGGCTATTTTATTCATTTCAATATCTTTTCGATCAAACTCAATATTACAAACACCATTTTTAACATTATCTTCCCATCGAAGCGTCGCTGTACGTAAATCAAACAATTTTATGTCGCCATTGTCATACCCTGAACAAACGGCACGTTCATCATTATTGTAGGAATTACCAAATGCAACTGTCCAGCAATCACGACGACCCATACCACCATCACCTTCTTTCAAAGCAGACATATGCATCACCGGACTATCCTTTTGCCGTGGATCCCATATTTTAACAGAACCATCTCGCCCGCCAGTCACAATTTCGGGAGCACCACAGTTAACAATATTGCCACCGATGCCATCTAAACTATTAATGATTCCATCGTGAGCATCCGCACAGTAAACAGTTGTATCTAATCGTTCCAAATCTCTAGAATAAAGAAATATTTATAAATGATACTAAATGCGGTAATTACCAGCATTTACAGTATCCGGAGTTTTCCACTAAAATCACCAACGGCAATGTGAGTTCTTCTTAGTGATGATGCCCCAAAGGAAGCACATCTAAACGATGAGTCCTTTTCAATTTCTTTGACCATATCTAAATCACCGGCATTTAATTCAAATATTTTCAAAATTCCATTGCCGTTTGGCTTGGCCCCAATAACAACAAATTTGGCCGAGCACGGAATCCACCGGACATCGAATATCGAGAAATCTAGTGATTTTTCGATGTGTGCAATCATTTGGGGCTTTTTAAGATTGTCCATTTTCACTAGAATGGGTTTGTTTTTTATTATTATTTGTGTTAAGCAAGCCCGAATATTGAGGAACAACAATTGGTTGTGTTAGAAGTTAGATCAATATTTATTCTTTTTTAAATGAAATTCTATTTATAAAAATATATTTGAAATTCATGCGCTTTAGACGTTTTTGATTTTAAAAACATGTAAGCAACACTTGGGACTTTGGGAACGAAAGATCGGGAAGATTTATAGTAAATAAAAATATACCTAAAGTAAAATATTCTCCAACTTGCACAATTTGTTTCACTAATTTTTGTACACCAATTGTTTTGATAAGCGCATCCGAAAAAGTTAGGTTATGGTGTAATCTGGAATATATGAATGAAAACAAAACGAAATTGTAGTAGAACAATAAATCTTCGAAAATCAAAGTGTCAAAAACAGCTGAAATTCAATTTTAATTTTAAGGTTAATTTTTGTATTTGGCACATTCTTGATTGCGTTAAATAAATAAATAAGAATTTAACTCTATTAGAAAAAATGTCTCGTGGTGGTCGCGGAGGTGGTGGACGACCTACTACTTCTCTAACACAAGAACAACTTACAGCTCTAGGTGTAAATACAAAAGATGTACAAAATGTATCAACAGCTCCTCCGCCAATATTTCCTGGATTACCTACAAAACCCATCCCATTGGAAGTAATTAGTTTTTTGTTTTTGTTTTACATTTGAGATCAACTAGTGTTATTAAAAAAATTGTAGACTTCCGGAGCTAGAGACTATAAAATTCTTTGGAAAGAAGATTTTATAACATATCTCAAAGATTCACCATACTTTATACAGCCAAATGATAAGGAACATAAATTTCAAAGATATTCTGACAAATATATTGTAGGTGGAATTGAATTTATTGATGTCAAATATGATAGTAAATCATTTTTAGCAAGTTTTAACAAAAAAAGACAAAGCAAATGCAGAATTTCAATGGGATATGATGCCAGCAGAACTAAAGCCGAATTTTAAACGAAAAAAACAACAGGAAATTGTCAAATGTAAAATTAGAGTTGTTAATTTTGAAGAAAAACTAAAAGCCCTGGAAAAAATGGAAGTTACTAAACCGGATACTGAAGTCAAAGAAAAAGAAACCGATGAAGAAGAAATTGAAGATGAGCAGGTAGATTTTTTACTTTGAACTGAAAAGACAAATATTTTATTCAATTCCAATCATTCTCTAGGAAATTGAAGAAGACGATGAAATGGACGAAGATAATGATTATGGTAACAGCTATTTTGATAATGGTGATGCTTACAATGAAGAAGATGATAATTTAGATGATGGTCCAGTATATTAAAAATGCTAATAAGTTAAGATTTAAAAATAAAAAGTAGCTATAGAAATTACAAAAATTTGACATTATTTCGCGCCTTTTGACCCGTCTCTATATTAAATAATTCGAACAGGAAAAAGCTCACAAAATTGGAGTTATCATCAGACATACAACAACGAAAAAGATGAGTTGAATAGAAATTTGTGTATTGGTCTGTTTTGATGAAAATATTAGGGTTCCCCAGGGATTCAACATTTATTTGCATGCTAAATATACTTATAGTTTCCATCTATTTCTATTTTTATACCAAAAAGTGAGGTTAGCAAATATCGAATAAAAAAGTCATAAACCTAAATGTGCGCAGCCATTTTTGCAAAAGTGTCATTCCCCAAGTCTATATTGGCTATTTGGTGTTAGTTTGTGTTTGGTTAATTTAACGATTTCATAACTAAGTTTTTAGTGCCTTATTTGGATACAAATCGATCGATTCTAAATTATAAATACAATAAAATGTCAGCAGAAAATGCATTACCCGAAATTGATATTGACGATGTTGAGCATTTTAAGCTAAGCGAAAAATTCTTCCCAGAAACATGGGAAGATGATGTTCGAATGGATGTTTTGTTTGCACCATTTCGTGTGAAATCTGTGAATCCACTTAATTACGAATCAAAAATGAGTTTCTGGAAGAATCTCGTTTTAAAATATTGCGAAACAAAAGGTAGCTCAAATATTACAATGCAAGAATTAAGAACTGCCTTCAAACGAAAAAACAAAAAACCATATGGATTGGGAACTGTTTTGGATGATATGGTTGCGATGAAACAAATTCAGCTTAGAGAAGAGTTTCTTCAGCTTCCCCAAATTAGTTGGAAAGGATGGGCGTTGCAAACAATTTCAAAACCTTTTTTTTGGGGCGTCAATAAGGTTAAGGAACGTATGAACCAACCAGATCCCCAATTCCTCGAATATATTTCCCTGGAAGCTGTTAAAGTAATCGCTATTACAATTAGTTTCTAGAAAATAATTTTTTTTTCTCTCTTAGAAACAATCGGAAAAACTTCAAGAAAAATTTGCCTATGATCAAATAATATCTATGAACGAATTTCTCGAAAACATTGAAGATCTTGGTTTACAGCCAGAAGGAGCAAAATTGGCTTTGCACTATTTACGTGCAAAACAATGTGCCATCGTAGAAAATCTTAATGTGACAGAAAACGAACATATAATTGTTAAAATAGCTAATCGCAATCAGCAAGTCAAGGCGATTACCACAATGGAGAGAACAATTTATGAGTTAACATTAACGGAGCAGACTTTGCTATTGATGATAGAAAAATTGGAGGCACAAATCAACAAAATCGATGAAACAGTCAGGAGTTATGTGCGCGAAAATAAACGGCATCTAGCCAAAAATTATTTGAGAAAGAAGCATGTCTTGCAAAAACAATTAGGTATTTTGTGTGGGCATCAAGGAATGTACTAAAGGAATTCACAAATTTTTTATTTTAGAAAATAAAACCAATAATTTGGAAAATATTCAAACTCTTCTAACAAGTTTGGATGACACAAAACAAAATACAAATATTTTGGAGGCCTTAAAAAAAGGCACAACAACCCTCAAACAAACATTGGACGAATCCGAACTGTCATTGGAGAGGGTTGACGAAATAACCAGCGATATTAAAGAAGTAATGGTTAAATTAAAATATTTGATTTTATAACTAAGCAAATCTCTATTTTATTGTTGATTAGGCATTGGATAATCATGAAGAAATTCAAGCAACAATTGGTACTCCAATTAATACCAACAATATAGTTGACGATGCCGAATTAGAACAAGAATTGAACGAATTATTGCAATTAAATGAACAAAATACCAGTGCAAATTTGTCACTCGATCAATTACGTACTTTGGACGATTCAATTGAGAGAAGACTGAGGTTATTGAATGTCAGTGAATTGTCCAATTTAAATGTTGCCGGAGGAAGTATTCCAAGAGAAGATATATTAGCATCAACTAATTAATGCTCTTGATAAAATACGTTTCAAATGTTGGATTATTATTGGTTTGGTAAGAAGAAGCTGGTAAGATTTATGGAACAAATATAGAAATTTGTCGTTTTTTTTTTTAAATATTTTAATATATCCTTTTTTTTATTCAAATACATGTATAGTAGTTTAAACTTAATGTTATTAAAAAATTGCGAAATACTACTCTCTTTTAAGTCTAAAATGACGGTTACAATTAGAAGTACTTTAGGCACTTAAGTATAAAAATCACATGTCAGTATTAAGATTCGAGAACATTTTGATTGTAATGCAATTTGATGGCTTCTTACAAAGTGAATATAAAAACGTACCTGAACATTAAATTAAATTTCAGATTTTCAT
>JANSTT010018856.1:0-33479 GCA_026745375.1 Platyura marginata | reverse complement strand
AAAAAACTTACTCTTGGCAACCACTCGAAAAATGGTCCAATCCATAGTAAAATAATTAAAATAAGTAAAGATGAAACGACCGATGCCAATTGTGTATGGCCACCAGTTAGTTCTTGAATAAGTGATCTGGACAGCGAGGTTGCGTTCGGAACACATGAAAATAATCCACCAACTAAATTACTGAAACCCTATCGATCACAGATAATATTCGAGAAAATTTATTCAATTGAACCGAAAGAAAACTAACCAATGCGATCAATTCTTGATTTGGTCGAACTTCATAGTTACGCTTTTGTGCTAAGATCATGCCCATCGATATTGTTACCGAAAATGCAACAATCGCTATTGGCACTGCGTCCACAGTAACTTTTAACAGTAGACTAGCCGGAGGCATTACTGGCATTGGCAGACCTAATGGTATATCACCAACTAGATGAACATTGTAGTTTTCTTTGAAACCAAAGTACATTGATGCTAGTGTACCACCAATGACGGCTATTAATTCGGCTGGAATCGGGAAGCGGCATAATTTCGATGTGTGAGGCTAAAAATTAATTTACATTTTTATTGTCGGTTGTCGGCTATCGTTCGATGAATTTTGCCTACTTTAACAATTTCATTCATAAAAATCATAAAAATGATTATTGCCAGTGAAATGATGACAGTGTTCCAATTTGAATTTGGTATATTTTTTACGGCATCAATTAATGTCTGAAATGCGAATTTTAATAAATAATGTTCGGCATGAATTAGTGGCAGTGGTGGTGGTCAACATACATAAACAATTGCAAAGGCACCATTAGCTCTAACTATTTTGATTCCAAACAAATCTTTTATCTGACTAACAAATACATGAACGGCTGCGCCAGTTGTAAATCCATTGACAAGTGAATCACTTAGCAGTGATGATAAATTTCCCAGTCTAAGAAAACTCATTAAAATCTGAATAATATAGGGGAGGGTGTTTTAGTAAAAATGTGTCAACAACAAAAAAAGAAAAAGAAAAAAGAAAATCGAATAATTACCTGAAGTATACCGCACATAAAAGCGGTAGCCGTTACAACTTGCATTGCTGAATATGTTTCAGCCGCTGTCACCCCATCCATTGAAATCGTTTCGGTTGCGTTCGCTGCCGCAATCGCAGAACCAATTGGCGTAGCATATTTATTAACAACATTTAATGTCATTAAACTAATAATTGATAATGTTCCAACCGATATATGTCTGGATGTTCCAAATATGAAATAGGTTAATGTTGGAAAGAATGCCATATATAGCCCGGAACTAGGTGTTACACCAGCTAATATACCATATGCCATACCTGTGTATATAAATATTTTACGATTTTCTTTCTTTATGCTTAAGATTCAGTATAATTATTTACCTTGGGGTATATGCATAACAGCAACTGTTATTCCGGCCGTCATATCGCCAAAGAATTGATTTTTTATTGAATATCTTGGCAGCCATTTGAGAACGGGTATTATTTTATAAATAAATGCTAGTAAACTGAATTTATGAAAAGAATTACTTAAACCGGTAAGATCTACATTGACAAAAGAAAAATCCATATAGAAAGTAATTCTTTAAAAAATGTTTTTTTTCTATTACATTTTTTATCACGTTGTTCATATTCTGATTTGTCATTTATATCGTCTAGGAGAAAAACTTTTCGAGAAATTGAATATTCGGGCAGTAGTTGTTGGTGTTCCACAATCCCGTTTCTAATTTTATAGAAAGAAATTTTAATTTAATACAACTGAGTTACAAAATACATAATTCGTTAATAACATACTTTTCGGTCTCTTTTTCATTATTGTCGTCCATTCTTTTAAATTGTTAGTTATGTAAATCGAAATTGCACATTTCGCATAATTGAATTTAATGTTTCCTAAAAAAAAAAAAAAATTTAATTTATTAAAAATATTCTTTTAATTAAACATGAATTGCAGTATATGAAAAAAAAAATCGGAGTTTTATTTGCGGTTTAAGGAAATTCTTAAAATTACAAACATGAACAGTAGGTTAACACACCATACACGTAGGTTAACACACCATACACATCATCGACACACGCATATTTGATGCCAAATTTTATTTCCAAGTTTTTTTGCCGTATAGATTTTTTTCGATTTTCTAAAAAATTTCCAAATAAATCATTAAAATATCTAACTCAAAAATCTGAGTGAATTTTTTTCCAAGAAATATTCTTAAATTCTTGCAACAAAAAAGGCCACCATATTTTGATGACTAGAAACGGCTATACTCGAAAGTGCCAAGCTACCAAATACCATTTTTTGGTTTTAATTTCAATTCCTTTGTTTAATTTTTTTTAAGCCACTATATTTCAATCAGCTGTTAAGGAGAGAACGACCAAGAAACACTTGAACATTTATTTTGTACATATCCGGCACCTTAGCAAAACCAAGTTCAGAACAACAGCTTCAATCACCTGGGAGAAATTGGTGAAACAAATTATGAAGCTGGTGGGATTCCTTAACGTCTTTAAATGGCTATAGGGTGTCTAGTGGTATTGTGCTAATTAGAAGATCGGAAAAGGTCTTACAACTTTTACCAACCAACCAACCATATTTCAATGCGTTTTTTGTCTCATCTTTAGATGAATTTTTAATTTTGTCTATCTACTGACGATGAATATTAGGTAAAAAAATAAAAATCAAAAAAGACCGACACCACGGAACAACGTAAAAATTTTTTTTTTTTAATGTAAATCGCATAAACATGCAAAGAGCGCTAACAAATCTAACTAAGAAGTATTTAGTTAACACGACTTAAAAAACTCGTTAACATCTAATCTAATTCATAATTTTTATGTAATTACTCAGTACTCACGTATGTATGTGTACTTATTGTAAGTGCATATATCACACTATGTAGACATCCAAAATTTAATAAAATTATTTAATAATTAGGTAGATAGTGATTATAAAAATATATTACATAAGTACGTACTTAAATCTTCTTATTATTATTGTTATTCAATAATAATATTATAAATCACTTAAATATGAGAAGAACGACACACTCAATGAACCGACTTCTATGCGACATACAAATTAACTGAGAGCCACACACTTAATTTATAAAATACGAAACATTCAATTCGCTGATTAATATCATACTATAGTAATAAGCACAAAGAAATAATAATAATCAAAATGTTTGTAGTATTTCTCATCTTTGCATTATATTTGTATGAGTATTTTTTTTTTTTTAAATAAAGTAAGACCGAAAGTACATATTAGTACAGTGACATCTTATATTTTAAGGGTTTTTTCTTTCTTTATGGTTAATTTTAAAATATTTATTAGAAACATATTGCATTATGCCAAGCATTGTTAAGAATATGTCTGAAATGAAGCCTCATAGAACTATTTTATTATATTATAGTATTCTGGCTTAAGTTCTTAACCACTTTTTAGAATATGTTGAGTTTTATATACTAAGATGCCGAAGTAAACAAAAATAACGACCTGCAACAAGAAATCCAAAGATGCATACAGTTAAGAAATAGAGAGCATAACAAGCTGATGCGTTCAAAACTACTCCATTTAACCGGTCTCAAATGCCAGTTGTATATATAGAGCCTTAATCAGACCGATGGCAACATATGGCGCAGGTCATGTCAACAGGATGGACGAAAATAGGACACCCCTTAAAACCATAGCTAACGCAGGAAGAAAGAACACAAGAGAGACACCGAAGAAGGTGCATTATTAAGAATTGGCAGAATGGATGTTTAGACCGAACCATATGAAAGATGGCTTTGGATGACGCATAGACCCACAATGGGTTGTGAAGCTTAAGCTCTAGTAGAAGATTGAAATATGGACAGAAAGATCTCTCCTCTCAATTGATATTAGAGCAAATTGAACAAAGATTTAGTAGTGAATGTTTGGGCTTTGCGGTAAAATACTCTCTAATTTTGACATAAATTATTCATTTAAGTACTCGAAATATATTCGGCATAGAGAAAAAATGAATATGACAAAAATTATAGAGAATAAAAAAATAAAGATTTTCTCTATAGACTGAAAAATTCTACGCTCATCCCTTAAAGAGCTTCGATCGATTTTATTTACATGCATTTGAAAGATTTGAAATTTTTTTTTATTATGTAGTCAGTTCAACTGTGACTATACTTTTTTACTTGTTTGTTCATTGATTTAGTGAATTTTTTTTTTAAACACACACTGAGAAAATAAGGCCGCCAAAATTATTGATCAAAAAAAAAAAAAAAAACGACACGCTACTGTTTATTTACTATAGTAATCTATTATCAAAATGTATAACAATTTATTTGTAGTTTTCGGTATGATTACACGGTGTACTGCGTGTACCTATAAAGTAATTATTTAGATAAAATGGAAAAGTGTTTTTTTTTATTTAATCAGAAAACAAATTTACTTTGATTAACACAAAAATAATTAATAAGACAGAAACATTTTTTTTTTTATTATATTTACCTTGATAAAGAATGTTATTATACTGTGGCGATATGAATTTGTTCAGACAAAATTGTTTATTGGCAAATTCAATTATAGATCGGTATAGGTATAGGTAGATACATAGATAGGTTAGGTACCGGTTTCTGGGTTTTTTGCCATATGATTTTTTTGTTTTCACAATTAAGAATAAGTAAACGTAAAATCAATTTACATCATCAATGCGTTATGACGACTGTCACATGTTTTTAATTTGCATATGAGAATATTAGACTTAGCAGCACTGATACATATAGGCTCTGCATATAACGAGTACAATAGAACGATTCATTCGATGATTACGAATAAACATTCAAATCTAAAATTTTTTTTTTTAGACATCATCTTCATCATGTTGCCACTTTACGATGTGATGATTCGCTTTTTTTTAATTTTATATTTATCTCTTCTAACATTTTCGATAAGATTAATCAATGAAACACAAAAAAAAACAATAAAAATCTCTCTGAAATGTACAGAGTTTACCTTAAATACTGACTTATGTAATATAAAAATGTACATGAACATCATCAAAACAAGTTTCTTTTTAAGTAACTATTCGCAATTGGCAAATAAGAGATCATTAATGGGTCATTATCAATGTCCATTAAATATTAAACAGGTAGGTATCTAAAATTTGTCTGTAAATAGTAATATATATATATATGTGTATACATATGAGAAATCTCAGTAGCGGTTCATGATCATTATTTTGAGTGGTGCCATCTGCATATAGCCGGAACGTTGTTCTAGTCTAGATTTTAACTTATAAATGGTTACATAATGTAGATATGTACATTAACAGGATGATCGATAGTCCTATGTACTTTTCAAGGAGGCGTTATGGAACGAAACTGTAAGCCAAAAATACAATGTGATTTTTTGTTTGTTTGGGACTCTTAAAAATATTTAGTATTAAATCATAAATGATATTATTGACCTTAAATATCTCAAAATTGATTTGAGCTACAAAAAGCAGGATTCAGAATTTTATTCTCTACAAATCGTTTAAATATTATTTTGTCGTATCGCTGTTATTTTGGAAGTTACTCGTATATATTAGATTTAATTAAGATAGAAAGAAGTATGGTTCTGAAATATGGTGAAATTGATTTTCTTGTTTAAAAAAATATTTTTAAGAATTTAAGAATGCTCCGCAATTTAGACTTACCGTACAAATAACAACAAAAATGTGTAGAATGTCATCAAGAATGTGTTTTAATAGAACCGCTAAAAATATTTTAATTCCATCGTCTTGGATGTTTGCCAGAAGGTTTTTTTGTTTTTATTTTTTTTTATTTTTCACATAAAAACATTTTTTTTTTACGTTGGCATTTCAATTCCACATTTTATATATACCTAAAATATTATGATAATACTATCAATGATAAATATTTTACATGCTGTAATATGTATAAAGTAATTTCCATAAAAAAAAATATAATCACCAGCTGATATGTAAATTATTTAATTAGCATAATTTACGAAGGTCAAAATGCAAATAACAATGAATATATTTAAATTTATATCCATTAATTATGTAATTTCAAACTTTTGATTAAGAGCACGATATGAAATTAATTTTTTGTTAACCATTTACGCACCTTGTAACCGTAACAAATTTTACATGAGCGGAACCGGAATTAATTACAATTACGCACCGAACCTAAAAGAAAAAATTGAAATCGAACAGGAATCCTATGGATAATTGGTCATTCGCATACGTTTGGAACAACATTTAACATTTAATGAGGAGCTGCACTTATGTTTGGCGCCATTTCATTTGTTATCTTTTGAAAATTTCTACAGACACAATTTAGGAAAAACTGATCAAACGATGATAATATTTATAAAAAATGACCATGATAAAACAAAATTATTTTGTCTTCCCGTCTAGTTTAGGTAGGAGTTGGTACAGAATTATAATTATGTAATATGTGGACTTTAATTGGAAAGATTAATAATTTTGTTGCATTTAAAAGTTAACAAAAGCATGCAAAGTAAAATTGTTTTATTGATATCAAGGGTTATGTTTATCATTTTGAAATTTGATAACTACATATGTCATTTTTTTTTATTGGCTGGTCATCGAAGTAAGTGGCTTTATCATCATGTCATGATTTGTTTAATCTTATGTTTGTTTTTTTTTTTTTTAAATAATTTATGGAATTTGCCAATTACCAATTACAGATATCAAATTAATAAATTTGAATTGAATGTATTTTCAAGTAGTTTGACACGAAATTCATAATAAGAATACACATACAACACTGAAATGATAGGATTAAAATTTATTATGTTCGGTTTGGAAACTTTACTGTAGACTTAATGTGGTTTACCTCTTTTTATGGTATTTTAATCTACATCTAGACGGATACTATTTTTGATACCAAAATATGTGGTCATTTAACGATTACCAAATAGGTAGAAACTGCATAATTCAGTGGTTAAAACGATGGAGTAGGTCCCAGGTTAAAAATTCCGGTCTCGACAAAATTTCCTAGGAACAAGAAAAATAAATCATTTCTCATACAGAAATACTATTTTTCTACATACACCTTAAGTCTGGGGTTATGACGTAGCCCAGTCCACTAGGTAGTCACTTTTAATTGAAAGGGAACTAGACATCTTTGAAATATTGTAAACAACTAATCTAACTTTGTAGAACAGATCGAAAATGCAGAATCAAGACTATCAATTTGGACAAAATGTATATACCCATATTGATTGTGCCCCTTCTCTACCCTATGATGTTATGTCATATATTACACGTGGATTAGCCATTTGGTATTCTCTCAACAATCAATCAACCAGATAATTATTGAAATATATTTTATCAGAATAATTAAATATGATTATTGATGCATTGTTGATTAGTAAAATGTTATCAGCGATATCAATAGGCATGGAACGTCAGGAGCGTTTAAAAAATGAATCCAATTGGAACGTAATTTGGCATGACGATTAAGCAAAGGAAAACTGATTAACAAAAAAAATAAAAAAAACATTAATTATATAATGTACCTCTGCTACTTGTATATGTATAGTTGAGTATGTGCAAAAATGGAAGGGTAGATCTCCGATTTTAATTTCTGAGTTTGATTAAATACTTTTAATCTTATTAATTACACTTAAGTACTAAAAGCAACAATAGAATTTTACTTACAATTTATGATATCACTCGTTTATTTACTACGTAAATAAGTATATAAATTTTATTTATATTTACCAAACAACAATTTTTTAGATAATTTTCGTCAATACACAACTTTTAGCTGTCATTCTCCACATTTCAAGAGAAACAGCTGACTGTTGCGCGATTCCAATAATAAATTTGTCAATCAACCGTTCAGTAAATATATAAAACAAAACCGCTAATTAAATTAAAGAACTTTAATTACATGTGCAAATGTCAAGCATGTTAAAATTCAAATTAACTTCTAAAAGCATTTTTAATTGTGAAATAAAATAAACATACAGAGTTTGTTTAGAAATTAAAAATAATTTAATTAGACAATTACTGAGAGTATATAAAATTCCATACAAAATATATTAGATCAAAACGAAGGCATACTCATCAATACTGCATTAATCTTTAGTTTTAAGTATATTTTTTCATTGCATTCAATATAATCTAACAAAATTTAATTATTTTAATTAAAACGGTCCCTTGGCTTCAGTTATTATAAACTGCTGCAAAAATTAAAGCACTAATACGCCATTTTATCGATATGGCTTTTTGCGCACTAAACGTACTCATTACCGATGTAAACATTTTATTTGACATTTCGTGAAATGTCATCAAAGTTTATTAACACGTAGTCGAATAATTGGCATTCTTTTAAAGATATATTTCTAAAAAAAATGAGTCCAAAACTTAAGATTTCCAATTTTGTTATAAAGGTAACTTTGCTATTTATGATAAAAAAATCACTAAGTCAGATTTTTGTGGATACTTTTAGCGTCTGGAACGAATTAATGTTCAATGCAGTGGATGTCTGTTTGGACTAATGTACGAGGGAACTATATTAATATTAGGCTTTAATATTGAATCAGCCGAAGGGAAAAACTATAAAAAAATCCAAAATCATTTTCCGGCCGAATTAGATTTATTTGGTTTAATTAAATTTGGAGATTGTACAGATTCCCAAGCACATTTAGATGATATTTTGCAGGTAGATTTTAACTCTGTGCATATTTCGAAATTAATTGAGATTATTTTAAGGATGTTGATGTTACTGATAATCCGATACTTATGACCTGTGAATTAGGCACTGCAGTTGGTTTACGTGCATCTTTATTCAAACATGGACAATTGGAAGATATTGCATTTGATATAATGCAAGAGGAAGAGCTTTACAATCAATTTATTTACACCAGACTAGAATGCAATCTTCATGTTGTATGTAGTGAGGATGAAAAATCTATAAAGACGTCTATGCAAGATCTTCGAAAGCATGTTGGTTTTATAATACATTTCGATACATTTTCGAATAATTGTTGTTTTTTTTTAATTTTCAGTTAGCGTCTGGTAAAACGGGATTTAATATCAAAAATACATCTATATACTTAACAGGAGGTCCTTCGGGAACAAGTATTATTGGAATCAAATCGAATGCTAAAATTTCCGATCTACTAAATGCAACTACTGAAAATGCCGATGAGAAATCAACAACAAAATTGAAAAAGAAAAATCCACAAACACATTTTGAAATACTTAAAGTAGCACTACTTCTGAAGCATTCTAATGAATCTGATGCTTCTGAAAAAAGACATAACAGCGCTACTAGATGTATAGTAAATCCTGGTATATCAATTAATATAAGTTTAATGTTAGATATTTTAAGTTTTTTTTTCTCTTTTTTTAGTAAGCAAAATTAAAATTCCACTCCAAGTCGATGGACTGGCAATGCTCTACAAAAATACCCCCGTAACAGGATTGTACGATATTTTGATTGAAGGTCTATGCCGATCAATACGATTAATTGAGAATAGTGTCAGTCGTAAATTTCTTAATCGAACCGAAGAAATTGGTGTGCCAAAAACGTTCAATTTTTTGCCCAAAGAATTGGGACATTTCTTTAGTTGTGTTTATTTTACTAGAAGTTCTGATAATGGTAAGTGAATGAAATCTATACAATAAAATCAAATGAAACCAAATTTAACATTTTTTTTCTCCAGATACCTGCTTACAGAAATACAGAAAAAAACTTCACCATCAATTTGGTTTGCCGCTAAATCGACCATATTTTAGACGAGCCAATCGCTACATATTTAAGGAAGATGAACCTAGCAAATATCTTTTAAATCCACATTTAGGAATTAAACCTTTATGTAAGTCTATTTTCTTTTTTTTCTTTTTTTTATGTTTACCGAGTACAACATCTGTACCTTCTATAGTGAATGATGGCAAACAATATTTAGTAAATGGAAAATATACATATCATCATTATATGCAAGATGGTTTCGATGACAATGGCTGGGGTTGTGCATATCGATCACTACAAACACTCTGTTCATGGTTTACATTACAGGGATACACAGAACGTTCTGTACCAAGTCATAAAGAAATTCAGAAATATTTAGTCGATATTGGTGATAAACCAACAACGTTTATCGGATCAAAACAGTGGATTGGTTCAACGGAGGTGTCAATGTGTTTGGATGGATTTTTGAATGTTGTTTGTAGAATACTGAGAGTTGAATCCGGTGGAGATTTAGCCGGTCATGGTCCAACGCTTGCACGTCACTTTCAAACACAAGGAACACCGATCATGATTGGTTTGTTTAAATAAAATGGAATAAAATACTAATTTAAGAAAAACAATTTTAAAATGATTCTAGGTGGTGGTGTCCTAGCACATACAATACTGGGAATTGATTTTAATAACACAACGAATGATCTTAAATTTTTAATACTTGATCCTCATTATACTGGTTCAGACGATTTGGCAATTGTACAAAGTAAACGATGGTGCGGTTGGAAGGGTTCTGAGTTTTGGGATAAGAAATCATACTATAACCTTTGTATGCCTCAGTTACCACTAACGGAATGTTACTAAATTTGTCAGAAGACCATACACAATTTTTTAATATTTATATTTAAGTCTAAAAAATTGTTTTATTGCGTTTTTATTATTTATTTGATTGTTTCACAATTAGAAAGAAACAAAAAGTTTTTATCATTCGATTGTTTGTATGCTGTGTACGTATTTGAGATCTTCCTGTCCGTAATGTGAATATATTATAAACAAAATTTTATATAAATTAATTTGCTTCATTGGTCACTTATATTGCAATGACTAATTTTTGATCTATTAAAGTTTTCGTCTCGAACTATTAATTGACCAAACTATATTCCAAATAAAAAATCATGGGAAATAGTAGAAATATTTATATTTTTAACATTTTGTTTGGTAACATCGAAATATTTTCATTTAATTATCTATGATCTATGTATATTCGGCTAAATTGGTTTTCTTACGTTTGCCCTCCATTTACTTGCGGCCGACAATAATTTGTCGGTATCATCATTATCGTCAACGGATATGGTACTATTTAGTGGTAGACCCGTTACACCAAGTTCCAATTCAACATGTTGCTGTGGTAGAGTTTGTGGAAATTGTTTTTTCGATGCCGATTCACAACTACTTAAACTCGATGTCGACGATATTGATTCGGAATCACCCCATGCCATCTTCTTTCGACGTCGTTCCCGTCTAGCCTTCAATATGATATTTCCGCAAATTGGTTCACCGCTTCCAAGTGAATTTGTACGTTGACAGGGTTCTGTTTTATTATATTTTTGTTTTAATGTACGTATCTATCGATTTGTATTATACAGGGTGATCAATCTAAATTGGGTGAAAGTTTCTGCTTTGATCTTTCTTAACCGATCTTAATTATTTTGATTGTGTTTTTTTTCAAGCGAGTAAAAATTTCATGATAATGAGTGATGTGTTAAGTTAAGTGAATTAAAAGGAAAGAAGCCAAAAGTGCAATTAGAGTAACTAAAATTATGTGTAGCTATTTCTAAAGATTGTAGAATTTTTTTAATAGAGTCCAAATCAAACAACAAAACAAATAAAAATTTAAAAAAAAATCCAATAAATATAAATATTTCAATTACCAGCAGTTGATGGTCTAGCCACACCAACCACCGATGAGCCAGCTTCATTTGAAACATCTGCCGAACTAGCTGGTCTTTTCGATAAATTTATATCGAAACTCTCCTCTGATATATTATCATTTGAAATGGAAATTTTATTTTGATCTGAACTTGTGATGCTAGCACTATAATCGGAAGAACTTAAATTATCACCAGCACCGCCACTTTCTGTCTGTTTATCATAATACAATGGAATGCCATCAAGAAGCAGAACATTCGGAACATTTGTTTTGACATATTCTCGATATTGATCTAGTTGAGATACTGGATTATCTGTAAGATCTAGTTCCTTTAGTTCTGAACATAAAACTAAAAAACTTATTGCTCCCATTTGGTTAATTATATTTCTAGATAATAAATGAAAGTAATTTTTAAAGCAATCTTGACTGTTAGTTCTCTGTTAGAAAAAAATGTTCAATAACTAAAATACGAACCTTCGAAGACTTAAAATTTTCAATTCAGATAGATTACACAATGGTTGAATGTTACTTATCATATTTCCATCTGCCACCAAATGCTGTACAGTTGTTAGACCATTAGTTCCATCGAAGTTTGTCAGACAGCATCGACTTATGTTTAAGTATTTAATGGTCAGACTTGAACCGAGATCTCGCAATGAATTTAACGAACTTCCGTCTAGATTAAGTGCCACCAAACTAGGTAGAAATACATTTAACCGCTGCAGACCAAGCATATTTGACGACACCTTGAGATGGACTTCAGTAAGCTTATCAAGATCATTTGAAGTGGAAGCATTTCTCTGCAATAAATTGAACAATGCTCGAATGACCAACTGAATATTTATATTTTTACCAAGAGCTCATCCAAAGTTGATTCTTTTGGAAAGGTTATTGGCTCATAAACGGGCCTCAACGGTTGACCGAAATCTTCCTCGCCATTATTTGAAGCGCTGCTTATCGAAAAATTTGAAACATCATTTTCTAGCGAATTCGATGATATTGATGATGAACTCGACTTTATATATTCCTCGGGTGGCATTTGTTCAGTAGGCATTGTTGTTGGTAAATTTTTCGACGGACAGATAATCCTCTAGCTATTTTGGTCACAATAATAAAATTATAAAACAAGGTCTTGTACAAATAGCTGAAAGTTTGTTTTTGTAAAAAAAAAAAAAAAAAATGACGGCGACTGTTGATTTAGGTTGCCGTGGAAATATTTATTGGACTTCGGTGTGTATACAATTTGCGTACAGGTACATATATGTATATAAAATCAACAACAATATTTGTAGAGCTAAACAAACATGCTAGCCTAATAATGTAAAGAATAAAAAGCACTATAGACATGCTACTATGGGAGGCCTTTTTCTATGTTTTTTGTAGTTTTTTTTTATTAAAGTAAATATTGGACGCATAGCTTTTCCTTCTACCAATCTATTAATTATTGATTCGTATATATATATATTAAGTAGATATTTGCGTAACAAGACGATATCCCCCTTAATGGGTAAAAGTGTTGGGTATCGGTCTCCCTCAATATATTTCCCCAACGGGACCTATTTACTGCGAATATTTGCCAGTTCTAGACTTTGAATTGCGTTCAGGGATCTCGGGTTATGGTTACTGTCTGTGGACCTTTATTTTTGATTATTTAGGTATTCGTGACATCATTCGGCAGCCATATGCTGGTCTTCTGTACTAGTAGCCTATTAGAGACGAGATATGTCTTCTTCTATTGCACCATTACGCCTTATGGAATTTCATAGTAAATGATTTCAAAAAAATAAAATAAAACTGGAACTAATTGTGAGAATATGTACTTTATGAAGAGACAAAGTTAAATTGGAAAAAGAGTGACACAATAAACAAATAAAGAACAAATTAATCATTAAAATACTTAATAATAATTAGTAATTATTATTAATTAGGTATGTAATAATAAATCCTATAAAGCAGCATATATGAATACTTAGAAAAATCCTAATCACCATTATGTTTATTAATTTAATAAATTATTTACATTAAATACGTACAAGCTTAGATTCATTGATTAGTTAGCTGATCTGATCCTAGAGCCTAGACCTTGACATCCCCGCTCAAATTCTCTACTCAAACAAATTACTTCTACATAATTGGTATACATAATAAAACAAATGACATACATATGGGGTAGTGCGGAGCTGCAGGAAAAATATCGAATCTATTAATCATATATGTTGTTTGGCTGTCATCTCTCATGTAAATAACACAAATTATTCAACATAACAATCATTTTTACTGTGTCCCCATATACATACATTCACTGATGGACTTTTTTAGTTCACCTGAAGAGCTTCAAGCTCTAGGAAGTCATATATGTAGTTCGAAATTATGCGACAAAAAATTCTAACGTTCCGATTATACTCGTATGTTTGTTACAAAATAGATAAAATTGGAAACGATATCGAAGAAGTGTTAGAGAAAAATTTCGGAAAATGAGTGGAATTGAAATTATTTTGTCTGCATTGTGCATAAATGCAACGTGCGACAATTTATCGTCGTTGCCGCCAGTTAATGCTGTTGTGGATATTTCACTAAATATGGATAGTGCGCCAGAGGATGTTAGAGGTGCGACAAAAATTAATTAAAAATTAGATTTAGTATTTATTTGAGGCCTTAGCACTTAATCGTTTACACCAAAAAATTTCCATCAATATCTTTGCACTAATAAATCTAAATTTATTCAATGAAATTTTTTTTTTTTTTTTTTGAAAAGGAAAATTTTTCTTCTCATCGGAAGTAATTTGGTTCATATTTTTTTTTTTTTTTGAAAACAGTTGGTGGAGATTTAATAGTTTTGGTGGATAATTTTATTTCATATAATTAAAAATGCTATTTTGAAAGACACAATTTAGGACTTAGGGTAAGAATACTCTAGAGATCACACCGAGTCATTTAATCGGAAAAGTTAACTAACGCTAATTGACATAATAGAGATGAATAAGAAGGCGCAAATTTAATAAATTTCTCTAATTTTCAGAACGTTATCTCTCTAAACTTCGTGAGGAACTCAATGGGCAAAGACTAACGGTTGTATCCTTTGAGGTATACATGTGTACACCTATTACCTATTCTAAAAAATAAAAAAATGATTCAATTATTTTAAAATAGGACTATCCATTAAGTTATACAAAAGTTGTGAATAAAACCAAAGTTCCAATGGGTGTCGCATTTCAACTATTGGAGCTACTAACCAAAAAATATAATTTTACCTATGATCTTATATTTCCCGAGAAAAATATTTACGGTTCCACAAATGACATGAAAGGAAGCCTTATTGAAGTATTAAATAGCAGTGTAAGTTTTGACAGTCAAATCAATACCTATTTGTTGTAAATTAAAAAAAAAATCTTATACTAAAATAATATAGAAAGCTGAACTAGCGGCTGTCTTTCTACCGATTCTTGCGGATGCCAGAAATTATATTGAATATTCAACAACAACATTGGACGAAGGTGAATGGATTATGATAATGTTGCGTCCAGCTGAATCGGCAACCGGTTCCGGATTGCTGGCACCATTCGATCGAGATGTTTGGTTATTAATTTTGGTTTCATTGCTTGCCGTTGGTCCAATTATTTATGGACTGATAATACTTCGATCGAAACTAACCAGAGATAATTCACAACAGTCGTATGCAATGCCACATTGTATTTGGTTTGTATATGGTGCTCTTATGAAGCAAGGAAGTACATTATCACCAGTTGCTGGTAAGACATATTTATTTATTTTCAAATAACTTAAAAATTAAAAATTAAAACTCCAACAGACTCAACAAGACTTCTTTTTGCAACATGGTGGATATTTATAACGATTCTAACATCTTTTTACACAGCTAATCTGACAGCTTTTTTGACATTATCCAAATTTACACTACCCATCAATAATGTTGAGGATATAATAAAAAAGGACAAAAATTTTGTTAGTCAACGTGGCAGTTTAATAGAATATGCAATTAAAAACGTGAGTAAAAATTTTTAAGTCGAAACGTTTGTAAATCTAAAAATACATTAGGAGTACTCCTACAGTAATCTTTATCTCCTAACTTTTAACTAAAATTTTTTTTAATATTTTCTGGAACAATGTTTTTATTTCATTTTATTCAGACAAATGAATCACTAACTCAATTATATAAAATGGTGCAAAATAATCGTGCAATTTTCACTGATAACTACAATGGAACCGAAAGTCTAATCAATTGGGTGGAACAGAAAAATTACGTTTTCATACGTGATCGACCTGCCATTGATCATTTAATTTATGCTGACTATTTGTATCGAAAGGAAATCAGTAGAACGGATGAAAAAGTTCATTGTCCATTTGCAATAAGTGACGAAGCTTTTATTAAACGGAAAAGAGCATTTGCATATCCAAAGGACTCAAAATGGAGGATGCTATTTGATCAAGAGTATACAATTTGATATTGATTATTGTTATTTGTGAAAAAAAAAATATTTTAATTTTTTTCGTAGATTACTTCATATTGTCGAATCGGGAATTATCAAATATATGCTGACGGAAAAATTACCGGATGCTGTTATTTGTCCACAAAATCTAGCATCAACCGAACGACAACTAAGAAATGGTGATTTGCTAATGACTTATCAAGTTATGATAGCTGGATTTTGTTTGGGTGTTGTAATATTCTTTACTGAAGTAACTATGCTTAAATGTTTAATAATTTTCCCTTACAACGAAATTATTTTCCATTAGATATTTTTTAAGTGGCTAAACAATAGACAAGCAAACAAAATGGAATTAACTAGCGGAAAAAGGGACGAAAATCTAAAGAGACATGATCGTACCAATTTCCTAACGGAAACCATTACACCGCCGCCACCTTATGCGGAATTATTTAACAAAAGTCGAAATAAATTTTGGCTATCTCAAAATGTACCACCGGCCGTTGAAGGTGTTCAAAAATTTATAAATGGAAGAAATTATATGGTAATGAAAGGGGAAGATGGAGTATCACGATTGATACCGATGCGTACACCTTCTGCTGCTCTGTTTCAATATTCTTATACAAATTGAATAAACAAATAAATTTTTTTTTAAGATAATATTCTTAGATATTTATGTAAATGTAAAAAAATATTTATTATTAAATAAAAATATTAAGAGGAGACATTTTTACTAGTCTTTCTTTTATCACGAATGCAATGGTCTTTTTTCTGTATAGCTTCACGATAAGTAAAGGATCTCAATACCAATTGCCATATGGATACGTTTGGTCAAATTTTTAAAATATTATTATGAATAATAGAGCGTCATTAGATTACACCCAACTCAAAAAATAGAGAGTGGAAAGAAAGAAATATTATTTGATGAACATTTCAATAGTAAAGTATAAGTAGAGTCCATTTAAAACGTTTGTTTTCTATAATATTATTATTATTATTATTATTATTATCCTTTCACTTCTTGTTGTGTGAACGTGCCAACTGCAAATGTGATTTACTAATATATGTAGATAAAAGCTTATACCATCAATTACATTATAAATGTGTTCAATAAAAATATAAATTATTAAAATCAATATTGCTCATTATTTATATGAACATGCCGTTATCCTTTTGGGTGTTTTTTTTTTTTCTATTTTCATTCCATGTAAATACTGTTTTGTGTGATAAATTACGCTTGCTAATGGAGTACATCAGAGAGAACGTGTCGAATTTATAAATAAGCAAATGGATTTTACAAATAACACAAGTCAACATTTATAATAATAGATAAAAATAGATAAAATGTGTAAAAGCTTTTGAATTTAAAAAAAAAATTAAATAAACGAAGTGGGGGTAGCTATTATTTACATATCTTAATTTATTTAATTTTTAATGAATAGTTAATATTTTTCTATAGTTATTAAATTTTCGGCACAGTAAAATCATTACAAACAGTTTAACTTAAGGAATGGGGGGAGCAAAATAATCAAAAAACTATTATTGCTTATTAACATAATTAATAATTTTTTACTTAAAAAAAAGTGAAAGGAAGTAAATTTATAAGTTTACTTAAAAATTCACATATTTTACGGACATTATTTTGAAATCATTTTTAGTAACCTAAATTTATTTAATAGTCAATAGTGTAGACATAATTATACCTACTCATTTTATTAATGGATTTTTTATGCTCTGAACAATTAGCAATATAAAATTGTAACTTTTTTAATCCATAGAGCTGTTTGCGCCGGTCTCAAAACGTACAAATATTAGAGTTTACCTTTACATACTTGTAATAAAAAAACAATTAAATTATTTATCATTCAAATTATATAAATTGTTGCTGGCTGGTTTAAATAATATCTCTGATGAAAAGTAACATGAGCGGGAAAATATAGGCAAATAAAAAAAAAGAAATTTTAGTGAAATTGAAAAATCGATTTTTTTTTCCTTTGAATTTTTCATTTTAAAATTGACCTGATAATTTGACAAGGCAAATATATACTTTACAGTAATAGGTTTATATTTACCTGATGTTTAATCGTAATTTAAAGAAATTATAATGTAAGAATGGCAATAACAACAAAGAAAAAAATAAATAAATAGGACATAATACAAAATAACGTATCATTATTTTATCAAAAATTCATATGGTGTAGGTATGTAGGTACTTTTGGTCTTAATTGAATAATTCATATTGACCTGTTGAACAACAATGAAAATTATAAAAGAACATTATGTACATATATTGTTCAGTAATTTCTGGCCTAATAGCTCTTGTATGTAGGTAGGTATAGTATCATTTACAAACTAATTCATTATGAATTCCATACATATATTTTATATGAAGTATTAGTAATTAGTCCTTAGGTTTAACTAAGCAGTTATACAAAGGTATTTTCATGTTTATAGTAATATAACACAAAATAACCATTGTAATTACCTTTAACACTACAAATGTGCGATGTCGATGTCTAAACATGTTAATTAATTTGAAAAAAAGCTCTTACAATGAACTGTATGTATATGTACGAGTACGTATATATACAGGAATATGTATGTATGATCAATGTCAATATAAAGGATTTTCTAATTAGTAGGTAGCTATTGGTATTAAACAGTTATGTATATACAGAAAAATTCCTTTAAGTACGAACGGACGGGAAGGAGGTCTTTCCTACTTATATAGAACTTATTAAAATGAAAGGAAAAACTGAAAAAAGGAATTTTTTTTCCCGAATGCCATAAATCTTAAAATTAATAATCTTCTTCTAGTTTTCTATTGTTTCGTAAACATTTTAAGTGTTTTTATATGTAGAATTTCACATGAAATTTCACATGAAATTTCACACATTTTCTACGGAATGCCTGAAAAAAGCTTAAGTTCAGATATAAAAACCAAATTTTATTTTGAAAAATTTAAAATAAATACAAAATGACGAGATCGATCTAGATATACATCACTGGATTCGTAATTTCCTTAGCTTTTAATTGCGGGCAGTCTCGAAACGAAACAAAAATCCGTCGATTTTTTAATTTTTTTTTTAACTAACATGATGTTTTTAATTCTATTTTATATCGCAACGTTCCACCCTAACGGTTGTCGGTCGGCCAAATATTTTTTTTCTGATAGATATTCGAACCAGCTAATTGGAAAAAAAGTTCTCCGAACAATGGTCTAGTAGTAGGAGATATGATTTTTTAAGAAAAGAAAATCTATATATGTGAATATGTAAGTGAAAATTAGGAAAATCTGAACAAAAAATTTTATTTTACTATACTGCATTGTTGTTATATTTAAAAAAAATTGGCAGAGCTTTCACTGAATTCAATCTAAATCACAAAAAATCGAATATAAAATTTAGTCTTTAAGTTTATGAACACAATACAAAACTTTTTCGTTCCGCCTCCCGCGTTTCTTGAATTCCAAAAAAAAGAAGAAAAAAACCCCAAAAATCACTCCAGCCTAATAATGTAGACATGTACGAGCTTTAGTTCTAAGTATAATTATGATCGCAGTACATACATAATTAAATAATGATAATAAAACAAATTGACAATGCAAAAACTCATACGCAGGGAAGGAGTGGGAAAATTACTGCTATTACATTATTAACTTTTTCCATGGACGATTTTTTTTTTCATACCAACAACATTTACATAATTTTGTTTTTAAGGCATAATCTAATAAAAAAAGTTAAAATTAACTTATTTAAGCTACACAAATATTTATATAACAATTTTATTAAGCAGAGGTAATTGATTACGCCACCTCTGAAACAAATATACCGTATGGCGTTGTACCTATTATATAAATAAACAACAGTAAATTTCTCTATTCGGTATATTCGGTATATTCGGTAACTGACTATGATAATTAAAAAAAAAAATATTTTTGATTGGATAAAAATTTAGTATAGAAGAGATTGGGTATTGTCACACCGAATCTTATCGCTTATCAATTGAAAATACGAATGTACTTTCACCTCTGTACAGTTTAATTAATCATGGCCATACTATACTAGAGATTACAGGTTATACGGTCTTTTGCTAAGTCGCGTCTTTTGTTATATTCTCAGTGTTGAGCAGACCAAAAACAGAGAAACGTTCCTCATTATATATGTGAGGATTGATCTGGATCGAAAATATGCCGTCATTATCAACAAGAAGTCTTAAGAGATTTTTATTTGGATTAATAAAATGTGCGATAACTTATTATTTGTGTGTGGTTTTTAATAGTATTGTGGTCGTAATATTGTGGTTAAGCTTTTTTACTAAATATAATTCAAGATTTTGGAAAATCTACCAGAAACGTAAACCTAATCCACCAAAATGTTTAACCGATTCAGTTTTAGGTGAACATAAATTTGTTACTGTAAATGTAAGTTATGAGTACATTAAATGCATATTTGTATAGTGATACGAATTTTTAATATTTAAAGGGCATCAAAATTCACTATGTAGAAAAGGGTGATCCATCTCAGCCACTTATGTTATTCATACACGGATTTCCAGAATTTTGGTATTCATGGCGATATCAAATTCAAGAGTTTTCAAACAATTACTGGTAAATTAATTGAAATTATTATTTTCTAATACAATAAAGATTCTTCATTCTTCATTTAAATAGGACTGTTGCCGTCGATCTCAGAGGATATGGAGACTCAGATAAACCAAATGACATTTCATCGTATGCTATTGAAAATATGACAAAAGATATACTAGAGCTTATCCAAAAGCTCGGAAAAAAAACTTGTATTCTTGTGTGTCATGATTGGGGAGCCGTTATTGGATGGAAATTTGTTGCACAAAATCCGAATGTAGTTTCTAAGTACGTAATGATTGGTTCGCCATCATCTAAAGTTTGGTTTCAAAGTGTTGTTGGCGATTGGCAACAGCTAAGGAAAGGGCTGTATGTATTTTTCTTCCAAATGCCCTTTATACCCGAGTTTACATTAAAGTTTTTGGGTTTTGACACTTTAATGAATATGGGAATTACGCACAGAGGCTTTACTAGCGAAGATTTGGAAGCCTATGATTATGTTTATTCGAATCCAGGTTTGAATTGACATTTTTTTTTAAATAATAAACATACAGCCATATATGTATATATTTTTAGGGGATTTCAAGCATCCACTAAATTATTACCGAGCAAATTTGAAATTTTGTAGTGTAGAAAAAAAAACACGAAATAATTCCGCTTCACCACCGGGTTTATACATTCTTGGAGAACGGGACTATTATATAAGCAAGAAAACTGGACAACGACAACAGGAATGTACAAAAAATTTAAGATTTGAAGTTGTTCTAGGCGCCAATCATTTCGTCCATCAAGATGCCCCAGAACAAACTAATGAGCTAATTAGTGAATTCTTAGCATGATAAAAATCAAAATACAGTTCTTATAGATATTCTGTCAAGAAATTCTTGCTTTTTATAAATATTCCTAAGATGATAGTTTTGTTTTTAAATTTTTAATGAAAATATTTGGCAAACATTTGGCATTTGTTTTTTTTTGTTTGTTTTATTGATTATACGTGTAAAAGAAATGCACATGCACACACACCCCAGCTAGGAACGATTGACGTCATGGCACTTACGTCACAGAAGCGCGCGTCACACCATACTCTTGCATGATTGGACAAATTCTTCCCCATACACAGCATAAATTTACTACTTCATTCACAGAACGGAAGTATGTATTATGATGAAACCCACGTGCTGGCACTGCAATGCGCATAATCCACACTGGATCAGTAGCGTCATTAATGTATTGTCTTAACGATATTTCCATTATAATGACGTATCCAAAATATGTACGAGATAGACATTTAAGTATTCTTTTTAGGAATATGCAATATGTTTATACATAATGATTTTACATAGGTAATAACCTATAAGGGAACCATGGTTTCTTTTTGTATGTTCGTCAATTCAGTTTAGTAACAGGAACTCCTCTGCGTTAAGCTGTAGATGATTTATTCTATATCTATATCTAGTGTCATATACATATGTACAGTACAATAACATATAGATTCAATTGTACATAATGCTAGATCTCGTTTAGAAAATAGTAGGTATTCAAATTACAATTACCTCCTACAGTATGATAGAATCCATTTTGTTGAAATTCTAGTGAAATTTATAAGAAGTTGATCCTCCATTTGCCATTATAATATTCTGTCATAATTATTTGTCAGGATTTTGGTTTTTTTTTGGAATTTTGACATCACATCATTAATCGCAAAAATTTGAAAAAAAAAGTTCTAGGACTGAAACAAATTTATCTATCTCTTCTAACTTAAGAAATACTTCTATATATATATATATATATATATATATATCTATAGCCTGTACGGAAGATAAACAATTAATTGAATCCTCAGAGATAAAATAGTTTGTCATATTCATAAAATTAAAATAAAAATAAAAAATTCAATCACATCATGTATAGGTATCTATAGTGAATGGAAAAAAATGGAGTTATAAATAGCTTCTAGATACTAATAGAATTCGTTCCATCTATGTTGAACCGGGTAAGAATACATATTTATAGTATGTATCTAAATTTGATACCCGTACCAACCGCAAACGGACCAATCACAACTATTCTCAACTACACCCACAACGGTAACAGCTGATATTGGTGAGCATAATAAAATTTTCTTATACATTGTGTGTGCAATACAAACCCTATACCACCCCCATCGTTCACACACAATCACTGTAATTTATTGATCCGATACTTATAGAAAGCGCATTGAGTGTGTTTGTCGCGCTTGACGTCATCATATCCTTTGGAATACTCAGTAATGGTTTTTCACTCATAGGATAAGGTGTTTGGGACAAAAAGTTTAAAAGTTCTTTTGTATATTAAATAAATAGTTGTTACTTAAATGTTGTTATAAATAGTGATGGAAGATTTAAAAGTGCATCAATCCAAACGGAAACATAGAAGTTCATCTAGGACGAGTTGTAGACGAGAAATCGATAATGGAATATGTGAAGATGATGAAAATCAAGAGAACGTTGATAGGAACGCCAGCGAAAAAACTGAAGAGGATATTGTTAAAAATGATACGCCATCAAATACAACAGCGACGCTAAATGTTCCTGGTGAAAATAATGGTACGGAAAAACTTCAGACTGGTATTTTGACCTATATGGATCGAGAAATGAAGACACACAAAAAACCACAATCGCTATCTGATCCAACTGCTAGTCCTGCACAACGGTCCACCAGAAGTAGAAGTAGTTTAGACAAAAGTCCACGTAGAAAACGTAGCAAATCGGAATCAAGAAGAAGACGCGAACGAAAAATGATTGCAGCTGGAGAACTTGAAGTGAAACAGGCCAACGAAACACTATTGCGATATTTAAAACAGTGTACTGAGATAAATGATGCATCGCTATCGGGCGAATTGGAAATCGATAAAACCATTGAGGATAGACGAGTTCATCGAAAAACAAAATCACAGCGAGAACGACGGGCCCTACACGCAGCTGGAAAAGTTACCGGATCCAGAGAACGAATTCCATCCAGTGGTCTAACAACAATTTTAAATGATTTGGTCGACGACATAATTCCCAGCCATGGAGAAATCTACAATCCATTTACGCCAGTTATATCGCCTACAGAAGGACCAACGAGAATTGATAAAATGTTTATACAAACGTCAAGAGGTTACAGATCTGTTGATCAGAGTTTCTATAAGGCCCAATCGGAAAATGATTTGGAAAGCAATAGGTATGTCTAATTATATAGAACTTTTGTTTAACTAATAAAATAAAAGGCATGTACACAGTACAAAAACAACCCCACAGCAAATACCTTCCGACATTATCATTCTCTCTTTAACCTATAAAAATTTGATTACATTGAAAAAAGTCAAAGGGCATCAGACAAAGTAATTTTATTCCTACACAAAATTATACACATAATCAAGTGGTAAAGTTCAAAGTTCACAAAATAAAATTTAATTATAAAAAAAAAAAACTTCACTATAGTTATATAAGATGGGAAAATCAGTGGTCCCAAGTGCTTTCGAAATTTATAATATTGAAGAAGGTAAATATTTAAGTTTAAGGGATGGATGGATGGATAGAGTATAATGTTGGCGCTACATATTTTGAGCCCACATCGTACATATGTACAATGTTGGTTATATATATTATACATACATATATACATTATATACCTACATCATACATACATTTGCATGACAAAACACATAAAGAGGGCGTGCTGGAGAGTATATGTAACGAACTTTTTAATATTAATAAAATGGGGATGCATATAAAATACTCATTATAAAAATGATGATTACGTTTTTATGAACATAAAGGACGCATGTATGTATGTACCTACATAAGTGATATTAATAAATTTTAAAGATGTCTGTCACTATTATTTATTTATTTTAGCTGTGCATTTCGATATAAAATCAATCCATCAATTCAGATGGGATTTAAGGAATTTATAAAGAAAATTTTGTCAAAACTTTTTCCTTTTTCTGCTCTTTCGCAACATTATTCTTTACGGAAGCACTGATTTCATTGAATAGTAGGAGAATTCAAGATGACTCGAAAAAAAAGATAAAAAAAGGATAAATAGAAATTTGCCTTTTCCAATAATTTATCACTGCAATTAATTTGGAACGATTTCTGCCTATATGTATTATCACAACATTATCCAATATAAGATAACTAAGAGGGCAAAGGTTAATGCTTAACATTCTAATCCAAATAATGTTGTAATAATAATGGGGACTGTCTAATTTATATATGGGCTGCAAAATATATTTCCACAACTGCACGCAAATAGTTTTATCTATATTTATTAGAATTTATTAAACATTAAAAAAGTTTTTAATACTATTTTTACCGAAAATTACTTTCAAACTATTTTTGTTTCAAATTTAGGCAAACTGAGTGATTCTAAAAATAACGAAACAATTATAAAAATGATATTAATATAAAGTTGTAGTTAAGCAAACTTAACTTTTCTTGATTTGCACGGGGGTTACATTCTAAAAAAAAGAAAAAAAAAACGTGCAATTATAAACTACAGAAGAAAGGCCCTCTCTTTATTTATTTATAAAAAACGTAATTCCTCATACATTTTAAAAATATATGCAGTAGTGAAACAACATTTGTCCAATATTTTGATGTTAAGCCATAAAAGCTCAAAATATTAAATCAAAATAAAATTTTTAATTTTTCAGACCTAAGATTGAAAGTAGCGTACATTTATCATGTTTGATACAGCGAATTTGGATTCTGGTATCAAATATTTGTCATGGACTATTAGGCGGACTTGCACTTGCTCATTTGTTATTAATATCAACGACCAGTCCAAATGATTGGGCAGAAGGTTCAATTAAACACTATTCTGCCTTTGCTGAAATTTACGCTAATACATTTTATTGCTTGATTATTATTTGTATGGTATCGGTATTTGATAGGTTTGTATATATTTTTATTTTATTATTAACAATAAATATAATAAAAAAAAAAATCGTAGGCTGGACCTATGCCGATTAAATCTCTCAAATGCTTCCGAATCAGTATCCTTTAAATGGATTATAATTGTTATGATATATTTGGGAACAATAATATTGAGTTTATCAGCTGAATCAATGGACGAACGACTTTATTTGACAAACTTCAATTCAACCATATGGGATGACGAAGTGGTAAATCTTTTTTTAAAAATCTAAATCTAAAAACCAAAATAATGGTCTTTGTAGGAAAGTAATCGTGCACTTAGTATTTGGAATGTACTATCAACAGCACGTAGTGTTGGTGCAATATTGGGGTCAGTATTGGTTGGTCTATCATCAACAGATGATTTACTATATGAACATCTTTATGAAATGGAAAAATATCATTTGAACAATAACTAAACAAAAACACACTACAATTATACATATTAAACAATATACATACATAAAATGCATCATGAATATCATGTATAAACCACAATAAACAAAAAAAATAATATGAAAAATAAATATTTAGACTGTAAAAATGTAGACAAAATGCAATATAACACGTTAAAAATGCTTATAATAATTATTATTTAATTTTAAAAACTTCAAAATTACGTTTAGGTACCCCCAGTGAGGTTTAAGAAAAAAAAAAATAATAAATGAATTTCCATCTCTATTGCCTTCTTAAGAATAATTCTTGGGATTTTTGAACGTATGATGTTTTTAAACATGGTAGCTTCTAGATAGTAGTAGCCTGAGAGTGGGTCTATTGTTAATAATGAGACCTCACCATACATTACATTACAGAGACGTAGAATTCTCCACTAAAAATAATTCTTTAACCAAAACTATTTTAGTTTAATTAGAAAACTAATGTTGATATGGAGACCATAAGAAGGAGTGGACTTATAATGACAAAAAAAGATGTATTTTTGAAAAGTGATCTTAGAGTATTTTCACCTAAGGTATCTTATTTGGAAATGATTAATAAATATTAAGATTGATAATAAAAAATGTCGTTGATCAATTTCATTAAAATGTAGAAATTTAAATTTAGAAAATGATTATATTAATTGTTTTATTAAAGAACTTACCCTTCCACAAATTACGGTAATTCTAGAACTCCCAAATTCCCAAATCATAGTAATTACTTCACAACACACGATAATTGAACTGGTAACGGTAACCGGCAAGTGCGCACACAGTGCAATGGAACACAATTACACAATACCATTCATTAACTGTATATCACTTAAGTACATGCACAATTGCACATAAATAGGTAGTTATTTTATTATTATATATTAATTAATATTGCACTATCCCAGATTATTTTTTTTCGCCATACATTTTTATGATTGTCTAAAATGGCTCCGTCACTAAAAAACTGTACGCAAAAGTTCTTGGTGCAACGCCATCTTTGAACGATTTGTGACACGAGTAAATGTTGCCCAATCGATGCCCAATTTTTCCGAGATTATTTTTTTCTGAAATCTCACAAAATGCGATCGTCTTTCAAAAATAAGAGACCAGTCTAATGCCATATGTACGAGTATATAAGGAATTCATCGCGGCGACTTCAATATAGAAAGAAAACCAGATGTTTAAGAGCAATTATTGGATTTTTATATATTTTAAAATCTTCAAAACGTCATTTTTATTTTTAAAAAAATCAAGAAAATAAATTAAAATAATAAATATTTGAACGATTCTTTGTCCAATAAAATATTCATAAAAAACGAATAAAATAATATCACAATAAAATTGATTATCCAAATTACTTATTACATAGTGACATCGATTCACAGAGATAAATTAATATAGACATTCTTCAACAACATCGACCGGCTCTAATCGTAGCAAAACCGCTGTCAAAACACAAGCACCAGCCTCTTTTGTGGTCCACATTTGAATTGACGACGATGCCCGATCCTCGTCTGGTTCTGGTGCACATAACGATTGTGTACGAACTCGTACTTCAAAAGCCGTACCAATTGTATAAACAACCGAACCGGACATGTAGCGATGCGCAAATGTTGTTTGTGGTTTATTGGTTGAGTTTGGCGATGAACTGAGCACCAAATGTGCACCAGGTCCTGAATCATCTTTTTGATTACCACCGGTACCCTCACATGGTTCTAGAACCATTTACAGTGTTTCATCAAATATCGTTTTTTTAGATAACAAACAAACATAAAAAATGTGTACTCACCAATTGGTAATGGTTGGCCATGGTCTAAGATAGCCCGGATTTTGTCTACTCTTGTTAGATAGAATGCCGTTGTCCAGTCATTGCTACTATCAGATGTGCTTGCTGTGCTATTTGCATTTGTTATGAATTGATTAATTGTAAATCTGACCCAACCTATGTAGGTTAAATAATTCTCAACAATATGACAAATATTTTTACCGGAAAAAATCTAACTAACCTTTTAGAACGGAACTATTGTTACCCGATAGACATCCGTTGCAATAGCATAAAGGTATATCGTGTAGAAAAAAAGCGTCTGGAATGACTAGAGTGCGTTTGAATCCGATCACTAATTTCAAATAATCACAATCTTTGTTTTCAATGCTGCTTGACAGAGACTCGTAACCGGCCAATAGATTTAATGAATCTTGATTGTTTGCCGAAGCACAGACGTCCGATGCTCTTTGACTTGTGGTTTCATCAAGACTTGTGCAATTCTCTGGTGTTTTCATTTCATCGTGCACTTGATTCGAATCAATTAACGGCAATCGTAATGATTCATGACAATCGTCGGTGATGTTCTCTGTGAATAAAAAAAATAAATCTATACAACTGCAACTGAAAACTTAAGGAAACAAAACAAAGAAGCTCACATTTCATCGTATTTATTAACTCTATTTAAATAAACTATACAATAAAGACTCATCAATTCTTTTCAACTTTAATTTATGCTCCTCGCCCTTACTGCTCGTGTAACAGTCGATATTATTTTGCTTTTCATATTTTTTACGATCTGTGTGGCTTAATAAATTATTCTTATAGAAACCAAAATAGATAAAGGACAAAACATCACAGCTATTTATTAAAAAGTCTCTCTGAGCCAATTGCGACAATCGCTCACGTTCTTCCGTATCAGATATCGATTCAATTCTAAAACCATCTCGAATCCGACGAAATGTTTTCCTTTTTTTCGTTTTTATTTTATCGGATTCGAGTTCGATTGGCGGCTTAGCTTTTACATTTACTGTTATTGGATATCGTTCCTTTTCAGCTAGAGTTGTACGCAATTCCATAGCAGCTTGTTCTCGTTTCTTACTAGCAACCGTATCACAGTAGATGGAAGCTTGATCCTGATGGCCAAATAATACTGCATATTTATTTGGATTACCGGGAGATGGTAAGATTTTACGAAATCCACCCATATGTGATTCTTCCCAGGCAATTTGTTCTAACCATGGTCGTCGTGGGGTTCTTGATGGTTTACTTATTGGATTATCGAGACAGAATTCATTTGGTTCACATGATAAATCTCCTGTTCCATTAGAGTTATTATGTATTTGTTTAATTTTTTCACGCAAACGAACGTTAATCTTCTTCTTGTCCTCATCGAGTATTCTTTTCTTATCAAATTTTCCAATATTTAACAAATTGAACGAATCTCTAATCAGCGCTCCTTTAACTTCTTTGTCGACCTCTTCGTCCGTATGAAAACTGGGTGAATGATTTACTTCCAATAGCCATGGTTTCATTTTTTGATCGATTATTATATCGATGCCGAGCACCTCAAAACAGGCATGCATTATGTCATGTGTGGGAAATGAAGCATTGTAGCTGTGCCTCAATATTGGCCATGCACTCAAAATTGTCTTCACAATGATATCGTCAACGTCATTCCACAAAGTAACAATATCATAACCTTCGTTACTCAGAATTCGATTTAATGTCGAAAAGGTTCGTTTACTTCCACCTTCATCATCCTTTGAAAATGTTCGGCTATGTTTGTTCACAGAATAATTTGTCAAATGCATGAACAGATTGCTTGTATTGTGACCGCCTGGCTCTCTATATGGGCTAGTTGCAAATCTGGCCAAACCTTCATTGTAAACATACACTCTCAACGGATCAATGGACGTAATTAGCGCATACACACGTAAGTCAAATTTAAAACCATCTATAAGTAGCGGGCGACTTATATACACCTGACAAATCATCCGTTCATTGGATTTAATATCTTTTAGGGACTTTGTTAACCATATACCACGACCCTGTGCACCTTGATCCGGTTTTAAGATAAACGTTCTGTTCTTGTGTTGCTTCACATACTTTAAGGCATCTCCTAAGTCAGCCGGAAAACACCAAGTCTTTGGAAATATTTGATAGTCATTGGGAAAGGTTTTTAACATTCGATTTAAATTTCGAGCCAGCAAATCTTTGCGACATATTTCAAACATACTTGGGAAATGATTGATTTTTTGAAAACGACGCATATTCCGACAAAATTCCACACCAAGTATCGAATCGGTCCAGTATATATTCCACATATCCTGTTCCCGTGCACATTTCCACTTAAATTCTTTAACTATTTTATGGACAATTGGATATCTGGATCCGGCTAGACAAATTGATATTTCATTTAATGGAAAATTTTCGCATTTTGTATTGGTTTTATCGATTGTTTGAAGTGGCGGAGATATTTTATCGCCGACTATATCCTCGTCACAATCTTCTAGGGAAAACATTTTTTGATTTACTGTTAAAAATCCAAATGTACTTGATGATATTTCATCAGTTTTTTGTTGGACAAAATTTAAATTTTTCAGTAATTCTGGTCGGTCATTTTTATCTTCGTGGTGTGACATTTTTGTAGGATCCATCATTACGATTTTTAGAGTAAATTTTATAATGACAAACTATAATTTAACACTAAATTTTTATTGTATACTCTGATGTATTGTTATAAATATTTGTAGATGTAGATTGTAGACGTACAGTGTTAGGTCTAACCCAAAATTAAAAAAAATAAAACAACATGGCAGATATTTCAGTTATCGAAGTTTTTATCTCTTTCAAAGGGGTTTATTTTAGGTGTTCTTAATCGAATTTTCTAGAAGTATTGTTTTACAAATAAAAAAAAAATAAGACAGCGGCTTGAGCCATAAAAATGATGAAACCTAAAAGTTGTACATTTTCCACGGATTGTAAATGAAAACTTATTAAATATTTTTTGTCGGGCCGGTGGCTCGACCGACCTCTTTTGTGCTCTTTAGTGTTAAAACCTACTGTTTAGATTACCCTATAACAAAATTGAGACCGATTTACGTATCAATGAGACAGTTAGTATTTAGGATGACATAGATTATGCGAGGCAGAAACATCAAGCAGAGTGATGGTCACGTATCCGGATCAACATCAAGTCAAGAACTGTTAAAATAGGATCAGTACAGAAAATCTTATCTCCAATCTACAATATAATCGTTTATCCCATATTCTTTTAATAAAACATAACCTCACCAAACCTCAAGTAAATTGTTGAAAGAGAAAACAAAACCAAATGTTTTTTGGCTATTTCTTGTAGGTATAATTAAATTATGCAAAATATTATGACACAAGTTGGTATATTTTGTTCACTTACCAAAAAACAACCCAACATAAGGACGAAATCCTATCACTTCATTAAAAAAAAAAAAACTAAGACTAAGACTAATCTAATACATACCGACACTTCTCAAATTCGAATCACACGGCATCGATCGCAAATCAAATGGAAATATTGTATTATCAATTTCTTCATCAAGTAGTCCATCATTTTGTTCCCGATTATTATCCAAACCATTTTGTCCATTAAAACGATGCGTACTTTGGCTTCGCTGTATATTTAAATTCGTCGAATGTTGCAGTTGGAGCGAATCACGCAAACAACTAAAACGTAAAATGAGCAAAAAAAAAAACATAAATTTACTGTGAAATAATTACCAAGACGAAGATGATCCCGATGTTTGTGAGTCACCCTTATCGGCCGATCTATTTTTAATGGAAATGTTCATTAGAAGATTTTCAGAAACACTCTCCGCAACTGATCGTGTCCTAAATATTAGAAAATTACAAGACAATTTGATTGATTGGTTAATACAAAAAACAAAAATCTAAATTACATTATTGTTGATCCTGTCATTGCTGAATTTGATGGTAACGAAATGTCTGTCTCTTTTTCATGTACTTCCAAATCTCCCTTTTCACATTGGGGCACATTACGATCCGATTCAATTCCCGATTCATTTACAATTTGCATAGAGATCTCTTCATTTACAGGACTTCCATTTCTTAGATCACTGTTAATAATCGATATCTTTTCACATTTTCCATATAAATCAAATATCGGATAGACATGCTGTGGCAATCCGACCAGAAGATCTTCTAAAGTTTTTTGCCCAATGGTAATTGTCAATGTGCCCAAATGTGTGAGAGACATTGTGATTACCGTGTCCTGTTGTATTTGTTCTAATATATCGCCATATTTTGATTGTTGTTTGATGCCATTAATATTAATATAATCATGAGTTATAATCCAACAAGGACGCTTAAGTAATATAGCCGATGATGGAAAATTAATTGTGTTTGGCGATACACCGACAGCACCAAGGATAATAGTACCCTTCCATTTTGGATTTACCTGTTCCATTTTAATCTGAAGAATTAAACAAAAAAATATATATCAAAGCGGAAGCAATCGTTATTGGGCTTCAAACATACACTGATACTATGTCCTTTGCATAGAGGTTTTGTAATACATGCAATTGCTTGATTATACGATTGAACGCGAAAGGCTGATCGTTTCTCATCAAAAAGTTGAATATTTTTACCATGACATTCAGAAAATTCAAACGAAAGTGATTCCGAATCAATCGATTCAAGCATTGAGTCTTGATTCCGTAATGGATCTAATCCAAGTTCCAGTGAATCCTGTAGACGTAAACTACATGGACGAAGTGGTGATGTAGGTCCTTGAGACGATGTTACTTGTACGGCTACTGCAGGTCCTTGTAATTCAACTACCACATAAACATCCTACAAATAGAGAATTTTGAAAACTGAAATCTCATTCGTCAAGACTGATGACAATTCATTACGGTTGCAACGTTCGAAAATGTAATGTTCATGTCTTCTGAGTTTAGAAGAATTTTTAATGTTCTTGCCGGCGTCATTTCCAAAGTTATACGATCGCCTATACGGAGCCATTCTAAAGAAGCCATTGATCGAGAACATAGTGCCGAATTATGTCTAACTTCATTGCCTACAATTTTTATTTTTTTTTATATATTTCTGGGCTTTATATCACTAAGAACAATAACAAATACTCACCAGACACATACCATACATTCGATGGTATCCGTTTAATGCTGACCGGAATATTTTTACGAAAATGTTCATCAGATAGATTCAAATCTGTTACACCAATCTTAAGGCATCCTGCTAGCAAATCATTGTATTCGGTCAGTTTAATTTCAAATGGTTCACCAACAACTAAATGATGCTCGGAAAATACGAGACATCGTGAAAGTGGCAGTGATGGTCCTGTACAACGGCTTGCCACCGTCCAATTTTGCGATAATGTTACACTGCCAGATATGCAGGACCATCTATGCTTTGCTTCGAGCATTGGCTGTATGACAGATGTTGCTTGTAAACTTTGAGAATTCTCACTGGTTGCATACGGAGCTCGTATATCTGGCTGAGATGACGTTATACTGACTTGAGCACACTGTCCATATAAATCAACAACGGCATACATATTTTGTATGGCACAATCATATGCAGGACCCTGATCAACGCCATTAATAAAGAAATGAATTGTTTCACCATTTCTCATCACTCCAACTCGTGATCCGGCTGTTAATGTATC
>JANSTT010018855.1:0-12767 GCA_026745375.1 Platyura marginata | reverse complement strand
AATATAATGAAAACAAATCAATAACCTGAAAGAGCTAACCGCAACTCTAAAACTCGTCTGATCTAATTGCTACTGATTAAACGAACCAAATAGTTAATTATCATAATTAAAACGTACAAAAATGTGTTTTTTATCAATTTTGTCTAATAATCAATAACAACACAAAGTTCAATTTAGATTAAGAACGATTAGTATAATATATGGATGCCAATAAAATTGATTATTACACTAAATTCACGTTAATAACTCGTTTAGAGATAACAAATATTTTCGTTATCAATTCCAGGTCCTATGCAAGTGGAATTATTTTTGAATAAAAGAAATTAGTTATTTATGCAATCTAAATGCAAGGGGCCCAACAAAGGTGTTTTATCCCATTTTATTGATAAGAAAAACAAACAATAATCGAAGGGAATTTAAAATGCATGAAACAATTCAATTGGTTAATAGATAAAAATACGTTTAAATAGTAATTTTAAACAAAAATTATTCATCATCAGTATATTGGTAGACTATTTGGATGTTAGTAAGCATATCCACATAATTAATATATCATTACAGTAGAATCTCATTAATTAATCCGGCTTAATGGGGTCTGGCATTATTTTATTCAACTAGAAATAACTGGAAAATAATTGACGTGTTTTTATAGATGTTTTTTTATTAGAAATAAACAGAAACTAAAATTAAATTTTTTTTCGTATAGAAAGAACAATTTTTCTACTTTAAAAATCTCATCTTCCTTAATTGGCTATCACATTCTTTACAATATGTAAAATAAATTTATATAATCCAAATATGTATAACATAATTTAAATATATTTGCAAATCATTCAAAACGTCGCATATTACTAACTACCCTGTTGTACAAAAGTGTTCTAGCATTGATTGCCCAAGTGAAATCTAAATGATTAAATCGACTATGTGGCACCAAATATGATTCAATTAAATTTGGTAGCTCACGTTGAAGTAAGGTAACGTCAGCTGGAGCCGAAAACCAATCATTTGTTGAATAGTAAAGAGCAACCGGAACTCGTATATTTCGCAGATTATAATTTGGTGGACGAGCACTTCCATATTCCAAAAGGTTTGTTATTAATCCATGATCATACCTTCGGAAAAAGCCAGATAAAATTAATTGTCCATAGTGAATTATTTGATCAGTCGACGCTCCAGCCGGCGTATGACCCATGATAACGGGAATCATTGTCTATATATATGGAATTTGTTAGAAATTGGTTGAATGAAAAATAAAATGTAAAACTCACCTCATTTAGTTGATTTGAATTAAATCCAGCAATCAAAAAAATCACATTTGAACAAATTACTTGCGTAAAAGCTTCATCACGACATGCTACCTGACCCAATAAAGTCATTAAATAGGAATTTGGTAAAAATTCGTATATCCCAAGCACGCTTGTGGCAGACTATAATAAGAAAACAGAATTATAAACACATTTTTACAAATAGTAATAGCACTAACATCAAGCGTATTCAATAGCAGGACTGAGGCGCGTACAAATGGATTCTTTACGTTGGACATAAATGAAACTGGTGCCAGAGAATGTGATGAAATTATTCTGTCATTGTATTCGGGACGTTGAGCACACATCACATAGAATATAGTTGTTCCTTGGGAATGGCCAATATAATGCATTCGTCTGAACCCAGTCTGGCGTGTTATATATTCAATCATATTTGGTACGTCAACAGTTCCCATTTCATGCCAAGAGAAAGACCAAAAACGCCTTCGGTTTCCTCGCCATCCATCTGGATCGTTAGTGATGTGATTTCTTGAGTAACGATTTCCACGAACATTTCCCATCCATACATCATAACCCAAATCGGCTAATAAATAACCTGACAGAAGAAAAGTTTTGTTTTGAAATTTGCTTAATCTAGAATCATTGGTTCCTATATAGAACATACCCAATCCTTGTTCTGGTCCCATCAATACCCATGTCGCAGATGTGTCCATAATACCATGCATTAAAAGTACAGGTTGCTTACCGGCTGAAGAAGGCGATGATGGATTACCAGGTATTCTATGCATTTCCATTATGTATCCATCGTCAGATTGAAATGTGTGAGTTTGAACTGGATAGCCACGTCTTTGTATAAGTCCCGGCTATAATTTAGTTAGGTTAACAGTGATTATGTAGAGAGCATTTCATAAGTAATTTCTAGCATTTAAAAACTTACTGTTGTTAAACGAGCATCGAGCGCAATATCTGGATGAATTCGGGAATCCATTTCAAGTGATTTTAAATAAGCTTCATTATTTGATGTATCTACAGAGGGATATTGACCAATTAATTTCATAATTTTATCAATATCCATGTCATATAATTGCGAAATATTAAAATTGCTTGGAATCGCATTGCCATAAGACAAGGACACAACAGTCAACAAAACCACTACTACTCTTAATTTCATTTTTTAAAAGTATATTCCAATAACTAAACATTAACTGACCGATGCCAACTTTTATATACCCACGGGCCGGTGGTATCGCAATTAATTTTGGATCTAATCTTTTCTAGTTCGATAACGTTGTTAGTAAATAGAAAGTCTTTTTTTTCCATTTTCACACACCATCGAAATTAATCGTGATTGATGCCGTAGTATATGACGTTTTAACTAATAAATAATTTATTGACTGAACTTTAACCAATAACGATTGATTTAAAGGCAAAGTCTATTTTCGATATATCCAACTTAAAGCTAATAAATAAACTTGTGAATATTTATCTTTGGTATAGCTTAAGCAAATTTACTTTTATAAGTTTGGGATTATGCATTTTTTTAAAAATGATTCTTTAAATAAAAATTATGTATTTAAGTTGGGATGTTTTTTTATCCCAAAAAGGTTTGCACCTCACTATCCTCATTGTAAATATTATAAAGATTAAATTGAATCACTATCAATAAATTGAATAGCCTTGATTTATCATTGTTTATTTAAAATCTTGGTTATAATAATGCAATTGAATCCTTTAAAAATGAAGAAAATTCCACTGAAATGAAAATAATTTGGGGGTCATATATATGCCTTGAGGCATGAAGTCAGAAAGTCAAAAAGTCAGAAAGTTTACAAAATTGGAAAAATTGCACAGTAATGGCTTTAGAAAATTGAGAAGTAGAAGCTGATTTTTTAGCTTTTATTGAGATTTTAGATTTTATTGAGGTCAAAAGGGGTAATATTGCATTTTCTTAATTTTCTATGACCTCAGTCATTTGTTTTTTGCAGATATTTTTACTAATATATATGTAGCCCTTCAAAGAAAAAATGATCGAAAAAAGAGAGTAAATTTGAAATCAAACGTTACAGATTACATTATATTCTATTCTATTATAAGATTGATAGAAAATGAAAAATTTATTTCTGTACGAAAAAGAGACCAATATTTCTATAATAATTATAAGATCTAAGAATTGTCCAATTGTCTAGAAACTTAATATCAAATGTCAAATCTCAACAGATGAATTTTTGGTCAATTTCTAAGTCTGAGTCTGGTTAGGTGCTATTTAAGTTTTTTCCATTAATTTTTTTAAATTATCATTTAGATTACCTATAATATCTAATTAAATCAATACGTGAGTAGATACAGAGGCATATATAGGACAAAAATAAACTAATGGTCGATACGGATGCAAAAAGACTAATCAGTTAGTTTAAAGTACCAATAGAAAGGTACATATATAGAATAATAGACTTTGACATAAAAACTGTCCAAAGAGCAGTTTTTAGACATTACACAATAGTAAAATATTTTACACTTATCACGTTCGGTCCAGGTGTTCAGCTATTACCCGAAGTATTTTCTCTGTTTACAAACAAAATGTTATCGAACTAAGACAGATTAAGTCATAAAATGATAACCGGCAAGTCAAGTTTGCATATAGTATAAAAGTTTGTGTAGATTTGTAACTAAATTCAGTTACTATATTACAATCAACAACAATTAACAAGATGAGCTTAAAATTTCTTGTGGTGTTATTGGGTATTGTATCCCTATCCTGTGGCAATGCAATTTCAAACAGTGTTAATATTTCGGAATTGTACAATATGGATATTGATGAAATTATGAAAATGATTGGCGAACATCCTGGAATGACTTTACTAAATGAGGACGTTACTCTAAACTCGGTTAAGATGGATGAGCGAATAGATCCTGAAATTGCACAGGATGCTCGCTCAACAACGGTGAGTAATTTTGGAAATGCTTTACTTCTAGTTTTTGGCTATAACAATTTTTAGATTGGACTTATTCAAAGACGTGGCTATCCAGCTGAAACTCATAGAGTTCAAACGAGCGATGGATATATCTTAGAATTGCATCGTATACCGGGTAGTCCATCGTCACCTTCTTCAGCCGGAAAACAACCGGTACTTTTAATGCACGGAATTTTAGATACATCTGCAACATGGGTATTAATGGGACCACAACAAGGATTTGGTATAATTAGAGAAGATTTTGTGGTTTAAATGATGTGAAATTAATTCGTGCATCCGTTAGGTTATTTACTAGCTGATTTAGGTTATGATGTGTGGCTTGGTAATGTTCGAGGAAATCGATACTCTCGAACTCACACCACAAACGATCCTGATGGATGGCGTGGTGATCGAAGGAAATTTTGGTCATTCTCTTGGCATGAAATGGGAACTACAGACTTACCAACTATGATTGAATATATAACACGACAGACTGGCTTCAGACGAATGCATTACATTGCCCATTCTCAAGGAACAACTATTTTCTATGTGATGTGTGCTCAACGCCCCGAATACAATGACAGAATAATTTCATCGCATTCTCTGGCACCAGTTTCATTTTTGTCAAATGTTAAAAATCCATTTATTCGTGCATCTGTCCAATTATTAAATACGCTTGATGTAAATGCACAATTTTTGTTTAATGTGTTTAATCAATATTATAAAATCAACATTTCTTTTCTATTTAGACCGCCACAAGCGCTCTAGGAATATACGAATTTTTACCGAATTCCTATCTAATGACTTTATTGGGGCAGGTAGCTTGCCGTGATGAAGCTTTCACACAAGCAATTTGTTCAAATGTGATTTTTCTCATTGCCGGATTTAATTCCAATCAACTGAATGAGGTGAGCTTTAATATTTTTTTTTAAATTATCCATTATCTACATTTTCTATTTATGTATAGACAATGATTCCCGTTATCATGGGTCATACACCGTCTGGTTCTTCAACAGATCAAATTATTCACTATGGGCAATTAATTCTATCTGGTTACTTCCGGCGATATGATCATGGAACTGTTAAGAATCTATTGGAATATTTGAGCATTAGACCACCAAGCTACAATCTTCGCAATGTACGAGCACCAGTAGCACTGTATTACTCAAACAATGATTGGTTTTCGGCACCAGCTGATGTCACAAGACTTCACCGCGAGCTACCAAATGTTATTGAATCATATTTGGTACCGGATAATAGATTCAATCACTTAGATTTTGTTTGGGCTATCGACGCTAGAACGTTATTGTATAATCGTGTAGTGAGTAATATGCGTCGATTTGAGTAACAAGCAAAATGTGGAAAACAACTAAATTTCACACAATAATGTAATTTTTTGGATTTGGGCATATATCTATTAATAGTTTTAAGATTTATTCTATATAGAAGAACTCTAGTTGTGATAGTATAATATTTCATATTTCAATAGCTCAATCACTGTGATAATGATTTTTTGAAAAACTTAGTAGTAAATTTTGATATCTATAATTTACAAACAGCTTTATATTTGTAACTTACATAACGTGAAATAAAGAATTTATATTGAAATTATTTTGTATTTACAATAATGTCATTGATATCAAACTTTATTGCATCAAATCAGGTTATTCCGGTAAATTTACGAACATGTTGATAGTTAACAACAATTTCTATTTTGAGGAAACAACTACGAGTATGTGAAAATGTATCAAATTACAAGTGGTAATTGTATCGTAATATAAAATGACATTTTATTAATAAGATGATTGTAAAGAAAGGCTATGTAAAATGGATACAAATTTCTCTGAAGATTATTCTTACGGTAATAGTTTGGTGCGTACATTTACAGTAATAATCCACATTATGTAATCTTAATATGACACAATCCATTTGTATTGGTAATTTGTTCAAATTTACAATTTCTAGCAATCATCAGAAATGACAAATAAAACTGAAAGAAAATACAAACACGAAATCCATCAAGAAGAGAGAACAAGTTTTTTTTTCAAAATTAAAGTTTCAATTGGTAACATTTGTCAATATAATTTATTTATTAATGAAAAATACATTTTCACTGGAAAATAAATACAATGACAAATTGCCTGCAAATTGCGACATTTCTACATGGGTGACAGATGAAATATGATTTATGGTGGCAGCAAAAAAAAAATTCAATTCAATTCATCAGTTCTATTATGGATGTATGGATATAGCGAGATGTAAGTGAATATACTCTTAATTCATTTTGCATGCATTGATATTTATGTACCTACTTCTACTGTACATGTACAATTGTACATGCTATAGACAGATTTATGTAGAAACGATGAAAATACGATATACAATATACATACATAGATATATGTATGTACCTACACGGTACAATATTGTTATGAAGAGATTTGCTCAACTTAATTGGTATAAAATTATAATTTTTAGGGATTGTTGGGTATCTTAACCGAAAAAAAAACGTTGCACTTTGGGACTTTTTTATTTATTGATTCATTTCAAAGTGATGGGTACCTACTTGTAAATAAATTATCATATACGAGTACTTTACACAATTATTTTTTGAGTAAAATAAAATAAAATTTAACAATTTATTTAAAACCAAAATATCATCGTTGATCACAATTTAATTTCCATTATTAAAATACAAACACAAATCACAAAACAGCACTAGCTATTGTTGAATAACTCCATGTTGACGATATGAATGTGAATCGGGATAAGCACCATATGACATTGCTGCACCCCACGGTAAAGTTCCATCATCCAAAATACCATCTCTATCATCATGTCCAACATCTAGTATACCATCCCATGGAAAAATGCCAACATCAAGTATTCCATCGCGATTGTCGTTTCCGGTATCCAGAACACCTTCGACACGCTCAATTTTTGTCGGATTTGCATGAGATTGTGCAAGCACAATACATACTGTTCCAAGTATTATGTAAATATATTTTTGCATCATTTTCTCTAGAAATGATTGGCAATTCTAAAAAGAAATTGTATTTTACTTCTGATTTTATATCGTTGACTCAAGTCTTCTATAGGTTTAGAGATATAGAATTAGTCACATATTTATAACATATTTCGAAAATGATTTTAATCAATTGTTGGTAATGTATTATTTATCATATTGATTATTTCGTTGTTTCCTTTAATATGCTGGTTAATTTATTTTTTATCTAAAAAGTAATAATGTGTTAGGAAATAAACGCGAAATGCAAAAATTTTACATCAAAAGTTCTTACAGTATGGTATCGAGTAAGGAAAATTATGCAGAGGGCTTAAATTTGTCAAATAATCTTTCATTTTCTGATTTACTTTTTGGTTGATATTCTTAAAACCTACTAGGGTAATTAATTCTTTTTCTATATTGATTTGGTCAATGGTTCACACCAATCGACAGTCGTTGATATATCTATTTTATACAGTCGTTAGTAAATAACTAGTAAGTAAGTATATAGTAATAGTTAGTTAAATAAGTATAGTTAGTAAATATAAACAAGATTAAACTTCATGATCACTTGGCTTTTTAAAATTATTTCTACTCCCTAACTCTTATAACTATAATAAACACTGGCCTAGTCACAAAATAGGGTGATAAGGTACTTTGCATTACAAAATACAAAAATCTAAGCAAGCAATTTTTATCTTTAACAAATAAAAACCTAATCCACACAGTATACCACATTAGTCCCCTCTTTTACCAAAAAGCAATTTCTAATAAAACAGTTGATCGGCGTTTATCAATAATTTTGACATACTTTGTATCATTTGTTAAACCAAACATATGGTTATTCATTATTAACAATAATAAACAGACGATAAATTGGGGTGTTAGTTTGTTTGCTATACATACAATAAACCCTTCTATTAACTATATACACATATATATATATTTTCTTCGTTTATCTAATATATATGTACATAGATTCTATCTGAATAATAAATTTCATTTTCTATACATACATATATGTAGATATAGAGACTGATGAGCTTATACATACATACATATTAAAAATGTCCAGTCCATCATATGTATATGTAAAGTCCGATGGTATGGTTATATATACTTGACGGCATCCTGTTTTTTTTTTTCATAGAACTGAGGAGCTATTTTTCACAGTCAAATTATAATATTTTTAAATTACTACACGGCGTAATATCTACTACCAAAAAAGTGTTAATATGTACGAGTATGCGATGAACAAAATGAACTTATAGGCTTAGGTTTAGACATGAAAAGGGTTTTACTATATGAAAGGAGCCGTAAATCTTGTTTAAATATTAAAGTTTAGTTTCCTGCGGCAAAGGTACTCTTTGCAATGTGTATTCGAGACTATAATATGGTATATGTTAGTTGACTAAGCTAAGCCACCGGCAGACATGGCATGTTGTATACAAGAGGGGTCAATTTGTTTGCTGCCTATATTTTGTAAAAAAAAATGGTTGGAGAGAGATTCCGTGGAAATGGTTATGTTTTGTAAATATTTTGCAGAGAATTTAACACGTTGAAATTGAAGTAGAGATATGTTTATTTATTCTTTAGGGTAAGGGTGAATAAACTACATGATACAGACTGGAACTTGATTTATTTTCGAAATGAGAAAAGCACAGAAATTAAGACACTCTTAAATGAAATTTAAGAAATATAATTAAGCTGTGTGAATTATAAGGATTGCAGAATTAACTTATTTATGATTATCAAATTAAAAATTAAACGAAAATTGTAATTATATTTTTGTATGTACCATTTCAGAATATGAATCTACGTGAAACTGGCTCCAATTAAAAATCCTCCAATAAATCCTCTCTGGTGACATGTTTTGATCATAACATTCAGTGCTTCACCAGATCCTTGCAATTTTGCTTCACAAATTTCGTAAATCGAATTCCAATCGATATCAATAAATTTTTTCCCATTACAAATTTCAATAACTGTAATTCCAACGCCAATTAACAGAGCTGAAGTTTTCGCCAATCTCATTGCCATAAATCCGGCAACACTTCCATAAAATGTGTTTACAAGGATTACGAGTGTTTCTGGGCCAAATTTGTTGGATATAAATTCCTTAATGTCATTGGCCATTTTCTTTCGGCTCTGTTCGTTACTGCATTTTTAGTAATCTTAATTATTTTTAATTTTTTATTTTTAACTTGAAAATTTTGTGTGCGTCAAATATTTATAGTCAGAACTGAATACGAGACAATAGTTGCTGAGTTTTTAAGGCTAATAAATTCAATTCTTCCAATTTTTTAGTTTATAAGTTTGTAAAGTGGAGTAAAAAAATGTTTTCAACAGAAAACACTACCAATTGTAAAATAGTTGCTTCCCAAGCTATACCCCTATAGGTTAAGGTTTGGGTATGAAAACGTTTCCAGTAACCGAAATCGCTTGACCGTGACCAGATCGGACAAAAATTGTTGCTTGGACAGTTCCTCTTGTTTTGAGTGATTCTTAAATCCCCAATTTTAATTTATATACAAAAGAATAACATTTTATATTCCAAACACAGTAGAACCTCGATTATCCGAGCCACGGTTATTGTTGTTGTTTTTATTAGAGTAGTATCCAATTTCTTCAAAACCTTCTTTGTTTATTTAACACTAAATTATTTAAAGCCAAATAAAATGGATTTTGAAGTAAGCATGGCTCCATCAGCCTATAAAGACGTAAATGATGCGGGAAATTGCACCTAATTGGTTTTCTCACGGCCTACCATATTATCCAAGGTCTGCTCGGCCCCAATTACCTCTGATAATCGAGGTTCTACTGTATCACCATAATCATCACCACAAATCACGTACCAACAGCAGCGTCATCTATATTCCACTAGTACAACAAAATGTTATTATCAAATAAAATTCATGCTAAACAAAAATTTCTTTCTCTCAATTTTATTGCATAATCACAAAATATACTCAGCAGAATGACTGGTATGTTTCAGTTGAAGCTCTCAGTTTACGTTTTACTGTTAAACGGTAAGGTTGAAATTTAGATTTGATAAAGTATAGATAGAACAGAGTTTCCCATTGGAATATACTCAAACAAAATTGATATTCATAACAGTGTGTAAGAAGGATTCGGTTGAAGTGGTCGTGATATTTTAGGTCTAGTACGAATGAATTCCGGTTAATTGGATTGCGTTATCAATGGGATACATTCAACCTGCTGCGGATTAATTAGTGAGAAGTGTTGTGTACCTATTTCTGGAATAGATTTATTTGTTGTATTTAAATCATATAGAGAAAATAAATTAAGGTGTCGAAAGAAAGTTATTTTCAAAGAATTTTTTTTACAATATTGAAAAATGGTAATTTTGAATGAGTGAAAATATAGTGTAAATTGTGAGTATGGAGGAAGAGCTAAGGTGTCCCATTTGCAAACAATTGTTCGCGAATCCCGTTCTGTTGCCATGCTATCATGCATTGTGTATTTCATGTGCCTTAGACATTCAGGCACCATCATCAACTACAACTATTGTAACCGCACAAGTTCATCAGTCACATCATCATCAGCACAATTCATCATCACTATCTGGAACAAGTACTGGTAGTTCTAGTGCGACAGAAAGTGTTTCATCTGATCAAGATCAAGCTGACAAAGTCAGCATTTTAAGTGAAGCTGATTCGGGTGTGGTTTGTTGTACATCTCGTCCCGGTTCTTATGCTGGCACACCAAATTTGCAAGGACTTCTATTTCCACCATCTGGCGGTACAGTAGTATTTTCGCTTTCATGTCCCGTTTGTCGGAAAATTGTATTCTTCGACGAAAGTGGAGCACGGAATTTGCCAGCCTATCGTACTATGGAATCAATAGTTGATCGATTCTGTGAACGGGAAGCGTTGCGATGTCAGATGTGTGAATCGGAACCAAAAGTGGCGGCCGTTGTATGTGAACAATGTGAAATACGATATTGTGATGGATGTCGTGAACTATGTCATCCTGCTCGTGGACCACTGGCTAAGCATAATTTAGTTAAGCCACGCGGAGCATCTTTGATACGTGATTCGATGTGCATTGAACACACGGAATCGTTGTCTATGTACTGTTTAACATGTAAAGTACCAACATGTCAGCAATGCTTGAACGAGAATCGACATCATTCACATGACGTCCAAGCAATTTCAGCTATGTGCAAAGCTCAAAAGGTAAAATCAATTGAACATACATATTTACATAAATCTCTATTTGTACATTCATATGTATATAGTATCCTCGATGAAAGACGTTTTGATTTAAAATTTATTAAATTTTACCCTAAAGTGAATGTTTAGATTTCTCTGTATACCTATAACCTAATAATATACATACGTTTATCAATGAATTTATGTTTACTTGAACGTTATTGGTACTAGATTGCTCAATCTGATCATTACTATTACCACTATATACAGTCCATAGATTATACAATACAACATTATGCCATTTGACTTTGTATTCTGCTTGGTATTTGCTTAGGTCCAGTCAACTGTAAATCTAATTTTGAATAAATTGGAAAAGTGTTTATTGGGTTTTGTCAAATGCAAATAACGTTTGGTATTTGGGAATACCCTTCCCAATCCAATCAATGCTAATAGTAAATCGATTGTCCTTTTAGGTACTATATATGAAAACAGTTCAATTTTGCCTATAAACTTGACAGGGAAAATGGTATATATTAGGCCTACATGGAATAGGGTCATTCGAAATTTTCTTACACATACATATTCTGCAAATTTCTATACTTTAATTAATAAAAAAATATTGATCCTTGATAAAACAACACAAGTAATTTTTTTTCAAATAGTAACATAATTTTTAATTTATTTTAATTATTCACCAAAAATATTTAAAAATCTTAATTTTTTAGTAAATCTGACTGCTTGAACAAAACTGCCAATATTTAAGTGTTTCATCTAAATTTTCTTTTTTTTAAAATTTTATTTAATCTTTAATATTTTTAAAACTTGTTTTCAAAGAAAAATTTAAATTATGTTATAATAACGGTTTTATAAATATATATCGTGAACATACATACATATGTAGAGATCACATACTGATCCACCCTCAACAGATAAATTCTGTTAATTAAATAATAAAGTACAAATAATATAATTGCTGTCATCGAACGAATAAATTACCATCATCGATATCCATATCATTATTAGTTCGTACGTTGTTATGATCACATCTGATCAGAATTGAATTCACTTTTATTACTTTATAATTTATAATATATAAAATATAAAAAGTAAAGTGAATGTGTATTGATGAATCAAGTGGAGTTACACCTGATCCTAATATAATTAAATATATTTGGCAAACCTGGTAACTGAAAATATGTACTATTGTAATGCCCCTGGCTCTCGGAACACCACATAATAAATTAATTTTAAATAAATTCAACTATTTAGATTAATTAATTTTATTGTTAGTTTACCAATTCATTCAGCAGAGTAAATCTTGTCATCAACCCGACTTATTCATAATTATATAAACAGTGAAAATTATTATTCA